>JACEGR010012086.1:0-12689 GCA_014170235.1 Listronotus bonariensis | reverse complement strand
CTTGGGCAAAATGTACCATATGGAACTATCTTCTTGGGACAATGAGACCGGTGGACCATCAAAACTAACTTTGCATTAAAAACCAACTTAACTTATTTCGATTAACTTAGGCACCAGTACGGGCACATCCTATAGGGATAGCCGCACAACAGGCTGAACTTAAACTTTAACTTTATACTTTACTTCAACTAACTGCTTGTTATCTCATAACATCCAACTCCTCTTAAAAATCTTTCTCTCTGCTTAAAATATCAATCTTTTTCTCAGTGTTTGTTTTGCGTTTGCTAGGAACGACTTAGCTTATTCTAATGTTTTTTGTTTCATTATTATAAGAGTTAACCCTAGAAAATTGTTTGATTCTACTTTTTAAACCTTGACACCTCACGTATATGTTTTATGTACCAAATTTCCCAATGTTAAGTAACCCAATTGATATTTAAATTTCCAAAAATTAACAATATTCGCCTAGAGGGGATTTGTAAAGTAGAAACTAGGACCTGCTCTCAATTTTTTTGTTAACCTTCTAACTGTTTATCTTGAACACATTTAAAATAAAATAACTCTTTGGGCAATTCTGTTTAACTTTAAGATAAAAATTTTTGTTCAACATCATTTATCTAAAGCAGGGATACGTGGTAAAAGCTGATTTGAGCAGTCGTTTTGAGATATCTAAATTTAAAAAATATTTATACACTTTATGGTCAAGTCTAAACTATACAGGGTGTACCAAATACTGTGCTGATCTATAAGAGTGTGTTATAAAAATATAAACCAGATTGAATTTTTGACACTCTGTTTTACGGAAATTTCCATTTTTGAACTGAAGTAAGTTTGGTTAGCTCGTAATAATTTTTAGCTACAGGAACTTGGTGTAGCATTATTCCCGCACCTTTTAGAGACATCCTGTTGGTAGAACCACAAGAAACGCATGACGCACTTCTTAATAAACTTCAATCCTACGGTCTTCCAACTAAACTCTGCTCTTGGCTCTCCAGTTATCTTTCTAATCGAGCGTATATCAGTCATTGTTGATATGGCCACTCTTCAAGCTTTCACGAGAATCAATGCTGAGTGCCTCAGGGTTCAGTACTAGCACCAACTTTGTTTCTTCTTCACATCGACGATCTTCTTTCTTTCACAACCAATCCTATTCATAGTTATGCCTGACGATGAGTACCCTTCCTCCCACTTTTTCCAGGTTCCTAAACCAATCTCTCAACCCGACTTGGAAAGCAAACGCAGGGCGATGCAGATTATCTCTTTCACGGGATCTCAATTTGATATTGGATTGAGGCACCAAAAATCTCTTTCAATTTAATACATCAAAAACACAGTCATGTTCCTTGTCGCGAAAAAAATCATCAAACACTCATCCTATACAGTTCAATTGGACGGAGCCCCGAACTTCCCACTTTGTTCGTTCTTTTATCCCTAGAGTTTCTAGGTTGTGGAACCTGCTGCCCGCGCAGGTCTTTCCTTCCCCCAAATCTTCAAGTATTTAAGTCCCGTGTTAACAAACTTCATCTTACCCTGCTTTAGGCACCCACGGTACGTTAGTATTTAGGCTTTCGGCCTTTGTGGATTGTCAAAGATAAAAAAACATAATTAAAATATGCCGTTAAGACGGGTACACGTATAAAATAGATAACAAAGTTGAAATTGAAACAAGATGAAAATAAAATCGAGAAAATGAATATCCACCTAATTTTAATAACCCATTCGAGTTTCGAAAGTGGAAACTCTCTTTAAAAGAGGCTTAAATAGGAAAATCTCGACAATGAACCGGCGCAGCAGGTGTGGAGAGACCGACTCGTTTTCAACGAAATCATCTTTAAAAGCGGGACACAATGGAACCACTTGTGCGAAATGCAATTTCCATGGAGAATCCGGTAAATGCTAAGCCGCTTAACGGGATACAGGACTGGATTTGATCACTTCACGGGGAAATATTAAGTGCACAAGTATTAGAAATAGGATTGTTTAATAAGATTTAGGCATTATATACCAAGAAAAACACGATTTTATGGTTCACAATATACAGAGGTTGTTCATTTAAAAACTTTCCACTCAAGTTATCTTCGAAACGAGACAGATTTGAGAAAATCGCCGAAACACGTCAAGATATTTATTGAGGGAGAACGTTTTTACAAAAAATTGGACGGCGCCCCTTTAACCCTTAACCACCAGGGCCACCACCCCAAAATTCTTAAATGAGAAGGCGGGTCGAGTAATACATCATTTTAAAGCTCCTGACGAGTACTTTATAACCCTAGAATATGAAGTCAATATCTTCACCTATTACAAAATGGCGGTACTTTAAAAATTACCTAAATACCTGATTTGGATGGTCATATTTCCGAAACTAATAAAGTTAGATGTACTTAATGTGGTATTTTCTTAAAGCTCATTTAAAGATCTTTTTAATGGTAAAATAATATACAGGGTTCTTAAATAAAAAAATACGTACTTTTTCTTCTACCCTGTATATTACTACCAGTATCACCATTAAAAAGACCTTTAAAAGAGCTTTAAGAAAACACCATATTAGGCCATCTAACTTTATTGGTTTCGGAAATATGACCATCCAAATCAGGTATTTAAATAATTTTAAGTACCGCCATTTTATAATAGGTCAGGAATATTGACTTATATTCTGGGGTTATAAGAGTACTCATCGGAAGCTTTAAAATGATGTATCCTCGACCCAGCTCTCACTAAGCTTTGGGGTGGTGATCTGAGTGGTGGGGGTTAAGGCCGTCAATTTTTGTAAAAAACGTTCCCCCTCAATAAATATCTTGACGTGTTTCGGCGATCATCTGTCTCGTTTCGAGATAACAGTGGAAAGTTTAAATGAACACCCTACTGCATAGTCTTGTCTAAAATCAAGTCCCCCTTCCTAACTTCTAAATTCTTTGAGAATTTTTTCATGAAACTTTGAAGATGTTGGTAAGACAGCATAAATTAAATTTTAGGTACAAATGACAGATGTAAGTGTCAAACTGAAAGTAGGGCGCCATTTAAAAATAATAATAAATAGAAAGGTGGTCTTGTGGCACATTATTTTAAAGCTCCTGCTGAGTAATTTATAACTCCAGAATATAAAGTCAACCTTTTTTACCTACAACAAAATGGCGGTACTTTAAAAATTACCTTAATACCTGATTTTAATGGTCATATCTCCAAAACTAATAAAGGTAAATATACCTAATGTGGTATTTTCTTAGAGGTCTTTTAAATATCTTTTTAATGGTAATATAATGTACAGGGTGCGTCATTAAAAAAATCTATACTTTTGCCCTACCTTGTATATTATGACCAATATCACAATTAAATAGATCCTTAAAAAAACTTTGAGGATAATACCATGTTAAGTGTATCTAACTTTATTAGATTCGGAAAATATGGCCATCCAAATGAGGTATTCAGGTAATTTTAAAGGTACCGACATTTTTAGTAGGCTATTCTTATGTTCTGAGGTTATAAATTGCTTGTCAGAGAGCTTTAAAATGATGTGCCACAAAACCCCCTTTACATTTAACTTTTTTTGAAATAGCACCCTGCTCTCAGTTTGACATTTATATCTGTCATTTCTTGTCTAAAATTTGGGTTATGTTGTCTTACTAAAGTCCTTAAATTTTCATGAAAAATACCAAACCATACAAAAGTTAGAAGGTGGAGTCCTGAATTTAGACAAGAGCTGTATTTTATCACGTAATACAGGATATACGGGAAAATATGGAAAGTCTTCTGGACTAAGTTTGTTAGACATAATTATTATTGAACTACCAGATATACAGGGTGTCCCACTGGGAACCGCTGCGATCGATTTCTCGAAAAGTACGCTGTGGAAAATTTTAAAAATTTGGTTACATTATAAAGTCAGTAGAGGACATACAACTAAAATATTTTGACAGCTGTACCACTTCCGGTTATACCGGAAGTTAATGTCAACTTTCTTATTTTAAATAAAACACCTATATATTAATTATTTTTTAGATTCTGCGTAAAATTCTAAACATAATTTATGCATAATATTCTACACCTAAGTCCAACCGTTTTTGACCTATATTAAATTTTATGTCAAAAATGACGTTTGCAAGCCATAACATAACCATCAATTTCTTCTAAACAAAAGCCTTTAATATGAGCTGGGGTTGAGTTTCTCGTAGAGAAAGAACTATTTTACTAGACTGCATTAATATTGTGACAATTAATAAATACAGAGTGGTCAAAAATAATCGTTTAAAACTATAACGACAAAAACCTTAAAAATCAATTTTAAATTTTAAATTTCAATTTTTCCATTTGGAAACCCCTATCTTTTTACCTTATCCTATTAAGCATCAAAAGTAAGGATAAGTTTGTAAAAGGATGTCTATTCAAAAATTTATAATTTTCGAAATATTAACGATTTAATATTATCTATACCAACAATGCTTTTAAGTGCGGCTTAGTTTCGCTTCTAGTCGGCCTTGACGACAAATGCAACGTCACAGCCAACTACCCCGTACCTACCCGTACTTAAATGCATTATTAGAATAAATAAATATTAAATCGTTAATATTTCAGAAACATATTTTGAAATAGACATCCATATAAACATTACCTTTATTTTTAAAACCTAATAGGATAGGGTAATAAAAGATAGGGTTTCCATTTGAAAAAATTGACTTTACGATTTTTGTCGTAATAATTTAACCAATATTTTTGGCCACTCTGTATTTATTAATTGTGAAAATATTGATACAGTCCACCAAAGAAGTTCTTTTTTACAAGGAACCCAATCCCAACTCATATTAAAGGCTTTGTTTAGAAGAAATCAATGTTATGTAATGGCTTGCAAACGTGATTTTGACATAAAATTTAAAATAAGTCAAAAACGGTTGGATTACATATAGAACATTATACATAAATTATGTTTAAAATTTTACGAAGAATCTAAAAAATAAATAATATATAGGGTGTTTCTGTTAAAATAAGGAAGTTGACACCATTTCCGGTATAACCAGAAGTGGTAGAGCTGTCAAAATATTTTAGTTGACTGACTTTATAATGTTACCAGATTTTTAAAATTTTCCAAAGCGTACTTTCGAAAAATCGATCGAGGCAGTTCCGGTGGGACACCCTGTATTCTGGTTTTATTTTAATAAGATAAGATGTAATAGGTACTCCGAACTGCATTGACAGACTTCTGTGACACTTATGACCCTTTTTACGTCCCGTATTGGTAAGAACTTTCGATAATATTTTTCACAAATTTTTTGTTTGTTAAAATCTAGCACTTTTTATTAAAGTTGCTAATCCTTACCGTTTTTCAAAATAACTTCATTTTATTTACACTGTTAGGCTTTCGCTTACGATACAAGATACCAAAATTTTGCAACAGTGGGCCGTACACAGTGGGGTGCCGCTGGTTTTCGCATATATTAATGGGGTTATTACATACCCGCGATTTTTTTAACGTCACCTAGACTCTTATCATTTATTAAATAAAATAAGTATCAACACAACACCTTGTAATTATAAGTTGCAAATTTTCCAACTTTAAACTAAAAACATTTAGGATCACATCTTTCAACAAATATCACTTTCAAAACAACGCAAAACAAAAAGCACAAATTCTATACGCCACTGGATTGATGATCAGCTGACAAAATGTAGTAGACTTTACCCAGTCTTGCCAATTTTTTCCCTGTTATTTAAAATTTAAAAATCAACATATTTTATCTAAGTAGGCCAAACACATGGTGTATTATAGTCTTTTTCAAAACTGCTAGGATTATTGACAAAATTTTTATTCAATAGTTTAGGGCTTTTAAAAGATGTTTCCCAAGTTCTCATCAATAAAGGGCAGAACAAAGAAGCATAAGTATCGAATAGAAGGCCTATCCAAAAAACTCTACATAAACTAGTCAATCTGGCTGGCTATGTAACGGAATCTTTGAGCCTAATTTTAACCAACTTCCAGCTATTCGATTTCTTTGAAACTTTGCACACGTATTAAGGAAACATGACAATGCAATAATCTGCAAACAGTATCCCGTTATCTTTTTTTGGATCGCCAGGAAAAAAATTCCATTATATTATAAAAACAACACCTAGGATGCCATCTGTTGGCAACATTTCAAACTTTGCTATTAAATGAAGAAGAAATTTTTTAGTTTTTACACAATTTGGTTAGTTGCACCATTGGTGTTCAATTTTTATGAACAATAAAAATTAATAAGTTCTTTTACACAATAGGGTTAGTTGCACCATTGGTGTTCAATTTTTATGAACAATAACAGTTAATAAATGCCGTTAACACGCTTTTATTAACTTGGGTTGTAACTATCTGGCTATGTAACGGAATCTTTGAGCCTAATTTTAACCAACTTCCAGCTATTCGATTTCTTTGAAACTTTGCACACGTATTAAGGAAACATGACAATGCAATAATCTGCAAACAGTATCCCGTTATCTTTTTTGGATCGCCAGGAAAAAAAATTCCATTATATTATAAAAACAACACCTAGGTTGCCATCTGTTGGCAACATTTCAAACTTTGCTATTAAATGAAGAAGAATTTTTTAGTGGGTTGCAATATATTGGCAACGGTCCAAACATTGCCTGGATTGCCATCTGTTGGCAAAATTTCAAACTTTGCTACTTAATGAAGAAGAAATTTTTAGTGAGTTGCAATCTGTTGGAAAAATTTTAAAATTTGCCACTCTTGTTCATTAAAAAAATTTTCGCCATTTTGTCAAGAGTAGCAGAAACTAAAAAATGAAAAATAATTAATAGTTTAAAAAAACTAAAAAAACACGCTTTTATATGCAACCGAACTAAAAATTAGAAAATAATTTTTCATTAAAAAAAATATTGTCATTTCATAGTAAAAAGCGTGGGGTGATAAATATATTAAATGTTATAATTATTATATTTGCAAATATCTATGATGGAAAAGTTATGAAAAAATAGTAAAATGCACCCCACGCTTTTTACTATGAAATGACAATATTTTTTTTTAATGAAAAATTATTTTCTAATTTTTAGTTCGGTTGCATATAAAAGGCCTAATTTTTACCAACTTCCAGCGATTCAATTTCTTTGAAACTTTGCACACGTATCAAGGACCGATGACAATGCAATAATTTAAAAACAGTATCCCGTTATCCTGATTAGGACCGCCAGGATAAATAAATTCCTTTACAGATCCTCAGTGTCTCTTGACAAAATGGCGAAGGAATTTTTAGTAAATAAACTGGAGCATTTATTTTTAAAAAACTAATTGATATATCGAACTAAAAATGAAAAATAAATAATAGTTTAAAAAAACTAAAAAAACACGCTTTGCCATATGCAACCGAACTAAAAATTAGAAAATAATTTTTCACAAATACAAACGCAGTTTGTCACTTCAGAATAAAAGCGTGGGTGTCTTAATATATTGAAAATGTGCATAATTATTCTATTTTGCAAATATCTATGAGGGAAAAGTTATGAAAAAAATAGTAAAATGCACCCCCACGCTTTATGCTCTGAAGTGACAAACTCTTGTGATAATTTTCTAATTTTTAGCCTTTACCATATATATGGCGTTTTCTTCCACAAAATACCACTGAGAGGGGTAGGAAGGGCGTACCATGAGCGACTTTTCCTATCATGCTTCACAAGGGCACTGGAACTGGGGCGCGCAGGCGCCACCACCATAGCGAACGTTTCACAAAGGTCACTGGACGGGCACCTCTATGTCGGCATTGCACTCCGAAACACATTTAGATGTGACGTATACATTTTGGAATTACATATCATGTAGGGCCTGCTTTTACGTCACTGGGCAAATGTACCATATGGAACTATCTTCTTGGGACCATGAGACCGGTGGACCATCAAAACTAACTTTGCATTTTTTTAGGAACCAACTAACTTATTGAACTAACTTAATTTGGTACGGGCATACCCCACTCACGGGTAGCCCGTACGGGGACTAAACTAAAACTTTAACTTTGTACTTGACTTCACTAACTACTTCTTATCTGATAAACCATCCCTTTTAATTTCTTTCTCTCTTCTTTAAATATCAAATTTTCCAGTGTTTGTTTTGCATTTCTACGCTACCCAGTTTGTTTAATGTTTTTATTTTATTATTATAAGAGTAACCTAGAAAATTGTTTAATTTATACCTTTTAAGACCTTGACACCTCACGTATATTTTTATGTAGCAAATTTCCCAATATTAGAAAAGCCCTAGTAAAATATTTAAAACTCTTTTTACCCCAGGGGACAAGAAAACAAAAACGGATCTAAACATTTTTGACAATAAGTTATTGCCTCAAAAATTCTGGTTTGTCTTCTTAAAAGATAATAAGTCATTTCATTTTAAAAACAATGTTGCATGTAAACCATTTTTAAACAACCCCTTGTATAACCCTTAAAAATACACCTGAGAATAGACACAACATAAATTTACACCGGTACATACATCCGTAAATACCACCCCCATACAACACGCATAGTAACAAATTTGACCTTTCGGGGGTGAACTATCGAGGGTGGCACCCCACGTTTCGTGCACTTCCGTGCCGCCGTCAATGACCAATGTCATTTCCGGCAAATGTCTACAATTACAAACGGATCTTTTTCCCGATTTAATGAGTTTATCACACCCGGCCTGACACACGATTCAATATGTGTTGTCTTTTATTACGTTACTATTAGGAATATTTGATATTCTATTATTTTATGATAATATTCTGTTGTGTACTTTGTTGGTATTATTTTTAACACGCTTTTATTAACTTGGGTTGTAACTATCTATCAATCTGGCTATCTATGTAACGGAATCTTTGAAGCTTAATTTTAACCAACTTCCAGCGATTCGATTTCTTTGAAACTTTGCACACGTATTAAGGACCCATGACAATGCAATAATCTGCAAACAGTATCCCGTTATCCTGATTAGGATCGCCAGGATAAATAAATTTCTTTATAGATTTTCTGTAGGAGAGTAACAGAGAAAGAGCTAGTGCGCGATCTGCGCATGCGTGCAGTTTCGGACGTACTCTCAGCATAAGGCTGACAGAAACTTGTTCGGAGTAGTTGCGTTCTGAAACCCCATGCAACAGTGAAGCTTTTAAATGAAATGATTAGATTACGAAATAGTTCGTGAAACATTTCAATATCACATGTCCGCAGAAAACTAATTGATATATCGAACTAAAAAATGAAAAATAAATAAGTTTAAAACTAAAAAACACGCTTTATATGCAACCGAACTAAAAATTAGAAAATAATTTTTCATTACAAAGAGTTTGTATTACAGTAATAAAAGGTCAAACAATGAATCATAATTATATACCTCAAAATAGAATTATAATAAAATTTAAGATAATAACAGAATAATTCACTTCAGAGTAAAAAGCGTGGGGTGCTTAATATATTAAATGTTATAATTATTTCATTTGTAAATATCTATGAGGGAAAAGTTATGAAAAAATAGTAAAAATGCACCCCACGCTTTTTACTCTGAAGTGAATTATTCTGTTATTATCTTAAATTTTATTATAATTCTATTTTGAGGTATATAATTATGATTCATTGTTTGACCTTTATTACTGTAATACAAACTCTTTGTAATGAAAAATTATTTTCTAATTTTTAGTTCGGTTGCATATAAAAGCGTGTTTTTAGTTTTTTAACTATTAATTAATTATTCAATTAATTAGATTGGACGCGTTAAGATTCCCATCCCGTGGAGGTAATTTCATTGACGAAAAGAACATTGTATTTTTATAAAAAAAAATAATAAGCAATAAAACAATAAAAAAATTAATGTTAGGAAATATCAGTAATCTGAGTATTACTTAATAAAAAAGTTCATGTAAATTGGTACATACAGTACAATTATTAAAAACTTGCAGCTGAAAAAAATTAAGCATTTTAAATAGTGATTCACGTCGTGCCACTTCAAAACTACCATGGTCAGTTTTTGCCAATGCTTGGAAAAGAGATAATCCAAAGCAACGGCAAAACGAGGCGGATATGTCAAGGTGTCAAAATCAGGAAAGGTTTTAATGTAGGCGTTCTTTTTCTTATCTTAACCTGTAAGTGTTTTACACACATCAAAATGAGCCAGGGTTGGGTAGTATTCGAATACTCGAATACGGTACATTTGGCTGGTATTCAAATACATCTGTGTGTTTGGTATTCGTTATTCGACTGAGTACTTTTTTGGTCAGTATTCGGTATTCTGGATTGTGAATACCGCTTTTAAATCATACTGTTCAAATACTTGCCTTGTATTTATATTTTGGTATTCAGATCCTGCATTCGAATTATGGTATTCAAATAGAGCGGTATTCGATTACTTTTTAGAATACGGTATTCTACCTAACTCTGGAATCGATGGATAGCATCGAGCAATAGTTTTAGTCTGCTTACCATTACTTTACCGCTCTAGTGCCGCAATAGATTAGACTTACTTCTATCACCATATAATAGGCGAAGAAGTGGTTTCAGTCCAGTATTTTTTCATTTAAACCAATTGGGGGGTCAGTAAACAGTAATTTACTTTACAAAGGGAGAAAAAAACACGTCTTCTTTCGTTGACGCCTAGCACAAAGTGAAAGGTACGGTTACACGGTCAAGTGGTTGGTTCGACCACAGACTGATCTCCCATCTACCATGGTCTGCACTAGCCTTCGATGATCCGGGTAGTGTCAAAATGATGTGATATGAAAGACCGACGTAAATATTTTGGAAGTCCGTAGATTGAGTTAGTCTTCCGTCGCAGGATAAAAAAAAGAGAGACAAGACATCAAAGGTCGAAGAAATTTTTACCGAGAAGCGATGGGAAAAAACAAATCAAGGATGTTGTTTTCTGAACCAAATTTTAGAAAATCTGGACTTGGCGAGCGCGCTGATCACGGCCGGCGAATGGCAGACTAGTATAGACGATTATATTACACGACCCGTGGTTTGCAAGATGCGAGATTAGATTTGGCAAACCACTGGCTGTGTAACCGGGCTTTAGATTAGATTAGATTAGCTTGAAGGTGGATTAGTAATTCTCTAACACATGCAACCTGCTCAAGTTTATTATGTATCCTCCATCCCTATGTTAGGAGCACACTCTCCAAGCCGGTCCTTTTAATCAGACTCCACAAGCTTGAAACCGGCTCCTTGGTATATCTTGCCGCTTTAGGTTTTCTTCACCCAGCCTTGCAAACCGCAGACGACAAAGGGCTTCGCAGTAGCACCATACGTGTTCTGCGGTTTCTTCCTCCTCCTGGCAGAACCTGCATAGGGTTTTCTTCTGCCAGGTCTATTGTTTGTTCAGTCTGCAATGACCTGTTAGTTGACTCTCACTGTAATTCTTACTGCCTCCCATTTGTAATTTAGAAGATCTTTAGGGAGCTTTAGGGGTGGAACTTTCTACTCCTAGGAAATGTGTCTGTGTAAAGGTGTAATTTACACTGAGCTTAGATAAGGTGGAAGGAGGGGGTAAAGGGCGTAATTTTCCCCCACTCTGAAGATGCTTAGCTAAAGTTTTTTCTCTTTCCTTTTGGTAGTTACATACACAAAACCACATGTTGTAGGGTCGGTAACATATTAAGAGCATATTTGATACATGGAAAACTTTTTTTGGTTGTCATATACTCTGGAAGGTCCATTACCCCCTCCCCCAGAAAATAAAATTATACGCCAGTGGTAATTTATGTACTATTTCTAGCATGATTTGTATTTTATTTTGTAATGCATGAATTTTTTAAACTTTTGGAGTAATCCTCTGATCCCTGTTACTGAACCAAAAACTATTTTTATTCGTAGTCGTAACCGTTTTCCAAAACGTGTGCTTTATTACATCATCTACAGGGTGTTTCCTAAATACAGTGAAGAAATCTAAGGGCATATTCCTGAGCCAACTCATAAAAAAAAAAATTATATAAACATAGGGGCCGGAAATGCTTTCTTTCTAAGATACAGAGAGTGTTAAACTTTACAAAGAAAATCGGGTTTTTACTAATATCCCAAATATGCCTAATCCGATTTTAATAAGAATCTGGCTGTGGTATTTCTTAAAACATGGAGTAACTTTAGCCCTAAGAAGCTAATTTTAATTTGTGACACCAGTGACGGCGTGGGACTCACCTTAGCTAATATAATTGACAAAAAATGAACGCCACTTAATTTTAATGGGGTCAATTATTAGCTCCCCTAATTATTTTAGAGAAAAATTCTATTAAAGTTTATTGAAGAGCATGCAAATCTACGTCCATGGTAAAAACTTTAGATTTTTCGGTTAACCCGTTTGCTAGTTAGATGCTAATATATTTTTAAAAATTGTTTACATTATTATCGCCTCATATTTCTGACCAACAATAAAAATACCAGTTAGCGTGACATTACGTTGTCATTTTGAAATTTAGTGCTTTATTATTATCAAAAAATCAGCTAACTGGAATTTTTATTGTTGTTAATATATATGAGGCGATAATAAAGTAACAATTTTAAAATATTTTAGCATCTAACTAGAAAACGGTTAAAAAATCTAAAAATTTTACCATGTACGTAGATTTGCACGCTCTTCAATAAACTTCAATGGGAATTTTTCTCACAAAATAATTAGGGGAGCCAATAAATTGACCCCATTAAAAATTACATGGGATTTCCTATGTCCCCGCCCGGCCATTGCATCACCCGGTATA
>JACEGR010012085.1:0-12691 GCA_014170235.1 Listronotus bonariensis | reverse complement strand
CGCGTAATGGTCATGTTCTCAGCATCCCTATCCACAGAACTTCATTTTTCAAAAGGTCTCCCGATGTATAATTTTAAGGCAAACTTTGCACCACTCTTGCAGCATGTTATCAATAACTTCCTCAAGCCAGAAACAATAATAAATGGATTTAGAGCAACTGGCCTTTGCCCATAGAATGTAAATTCCATTGACTTTACTAAATGCTTAGGAGGACACTCTACTGCTGTGAAAAAGGCGAGCCCCGAAAATAAGACAATGGACTTTAAAACGTTTAAAAATATAGTAGAAGAAAAGGAAATGGCAAAGTTACAAAATAATAATATAGATGAAACCAATTTAATTCTTCGGAAGTTATACGGGTTTTTCAAAATGAAGATGAGCTAAATTTAAATGAAACAGATACTACCGTCGTTTTAAATTTCAATACAACAAAGGATAAAATCATTAATGATTTATCTTTCTCTGAAGACAAGGAACTTGGTGAAGAGCTAGCAAAATTTGATAATCTAATGGATACTTTAAGTAAACAGGATATGATCTCCGCTATAGAGTCATCCCCTCTTCCGACTTCCTCTTCTACTAATCAGGAAACAACCGAATCTCCAGCAGACTTAAATAAGTTATTATATTGGCCACCAACACCAGTTAGAAAAAATACAAGAACAACTGAGAGAAAATATTATGTTGTTACGTCAAAGCAATTCCAAAATGAATTTAAATCTAAACAGGAAACAAAAAAGAAAATAGAAGAGGAGAAATTAAAGAAAAAAGAAATTCGAGAACAAAGAAAAATTAAAAATCTAACAAGTAAAGCAGAAAAAATACAAATTTTAAGTAATACTGAAATAACATCTCCTGCTAAAAGAACAAAGATTGAAAACAAGAATAAGCAGAAAAAAATTTCTTCTTATTTTTTATAAACTGGATGTAATTTAAAAAAATGTAACCCCTTTTGCCATAGCGTCGTCTTTAGATAATATATTTCCAATCTAAAAAATACTTTCCCTGATAAAGAAGATTATGAATCCAATGAGGTAGAAGTTAAAAAAAGAAACAAAAAGAGATTTCAAAAGAAAAATAAAAGAAAGAATTTACAGCTATGCTTTTAAAAGGGAAATTAATATGGAAATAAGACACCAGGAGAGTTTAGAGAAAAAATGAGGCAATGGATCGACAGTTGATTGAACTAGCACAAAAGATTGTTTTAACTAAATATTTTGTTTTTATTATATTGTTTAGTTATACAGTGTAAGGAAAAAAATAGATGTTTTTAGTTAACTTGTAACATCCTTGATTGCACTTAGTAGTTCAATTTTAATTTTTGTTTATATTAGGATTTAAATTATAAGTTCTGGTTTTTTGTTTTGTCGATATTAATATGTTATAATATTATATTAGCATGTTTAAAATACGTTTTTACATAATAGTTTTAATTTCTTTTATGTTAGACATTTTTTACCTTATAGCATCTTTGTTTTTTTATAGTTTATATGCAGACATTTCTACAGCATCCATATAACCTTATTTTTTTGTGATACTATTGTTAGTTGTTTCGAGGCAATTGGTTGCCAAAATTAAGATTTTGTTAATTTAGGTTAAAGTTAAAAGTATCATTTTTTAATAATTTTCTTTAATAAATACCGAACGATTAATTACATTTTAATGATATTATGTATTTTTAAATATTTTTCTCAAAATTGAGAAATGGACCCACACCAAATTTATATCAGGTGTAATTTTTATAAGGAGAACATTTTAGTAAGGGATTTTTTTAATTTAAAGTTGAAAAAGGAAATATCTTTAAAAAACTACAGTTAATTTAAATTTTTAATAATAAATTATTTTTAATATGCAAAAGTTTCAAATGCTTATAATTCTAAGAAAAATGTTGATATTTTTGGTTTGCGAATTTATTTACAACAGCTTTCCTAGCGTATTATTTTGTTTTATTTGGTACCCCTAGCGCCGTCTAGTGCGCAGTGACTTAATTATCGCAAACCAAGCTAAAAGGTTCCAGTGGCCTAGAACCTTCTGTGAGCCTAAAAAGCGTTTTATTAGAGGACGCTACCCTGGCTTTGTTCTTCGAGCATATATCTACTAGAGGCTTCGCCAGCTGTTGGTGTTACATTTTTACAAATGAGATTTTTGTGATCGGTTAATATTTCTGTGGTATATGAACCTTTCTCGAGTCCATGGTTTTGAGGGTAGCAGCGACATTTCACATATCTTTTTAAATCTTTGGCCTGTGGTTACCGTCAGATTTCGAGTACGTCTCAGAGTCAACTCACCGAAATCGCCTAAGTAATTCTGCCAAGTGTCAAATTTTTGGGTCGGACATTTAGAGACTTCAAAATGTCACTTTCTGTCTAACCGGAGCTACCAAGTATGAAGGCAATTTTGTGATTTGATATTAAATTTCTGATATATCTCTGTTAAAAATCACGAATCCTTGTCCATCTTTAGCCTAAAAGGTATGTGTTTTTCCATATTTATATTTTATGTTAGTATTTTTGCATAATTCACCTTTTTTCTTGAAATGTCGAAACTTAACCTCAAAAACACGTTGTCTCGGAATTAATTTTAATTATTTGATTTTGTTTTAGATAAGCCCGGTTTCTACTTTCAACTTTCAACGTTTCATCTTTGATTCTTCTTCTATACCTCGTTTCAATCACCAGTTTTTCATTCTTCTATTTTTCTATCTGATCCCCACGCTTAAGGGAAGCCAGATTTGAGTTGTCTGCTTGAAGTGAGGCAAGCCATAACCTACCACACGAGTTGACTCCTCCTCATGATCTATGACCAGCAAATGCCACTTGTCTGAATCCCAAGTGTAGGCCCCAGCCTACAACCAGTGCGAGAATCCCACACCGACACCCAGTGGACCTTTTACAGAGGATTTCAGATAAGTTGATACGCATATAAAGTCTTTAAAGTACAACATTTAATATTAATACACCTAAATAACATATTGCATCGTGAACAAAATCAAACTAGTAAATTAGCTTATATACTTAATTTTTGAGTTAAATTGGTTATATTTGTAAAGCGGTGTAATAATGTTTGCAAACGTTAAGCGCTAGAACCCTTTTTTGTTTCTTCTTACTGATTAATACTCATTCTTCAAAACCAAGATTCTTAAATAAAGAACACACATATTTTATACGTCAGTCTCTTTTATTTTGTGTTGGAATCTGTTTGTTTTGTTTTAGTTTAGCTAGAGGAACTAACCTTCCGTAGTTTACCAACATTATTCTATAACTTTAGCTGGCGCCCATATATAAGTACCTTTTTTGTGGTAAACTATAATAGAAGGGCTTTCAAATTATTAACTTATTAATAAAATTGTCAACTCTGTAATTTCTGATACTGATACAAGAGTTAAAGGAATGTTTAGGTTATTCAATCCACGACCTACGTGCCCCGACTGACATTGAGCTAGTTTGAAGGTATTTTGCCTTAAAACAAAGGCTAATTTAACATCTTAAATTAGGCAATCTAATAATGTACTTTACAATTTTTGTTGCTGTAGTCCTAAAAATCATTGTTTTGCAAATTTTAAATTATTTTTTTTTACCAAAATGTTTTTCTTTGGTACAATATTACCTTATATAAATTTGCTGTGAGTACCATTTCTAAAATATTTAAAAATTATTCAGGCCCCACTAAAAACTTTGAACTTTAATTTTTTTATTTATTAATACTACTTACAAACACAAGTAAATTTAATTACATGTAAGGGACTACATACATCCAAACTAAATAACTAAAGTGCTAAATATCTAAAAAGGGGAAATAATTAATTTAAGTTTAACAATAAAGTGAGTAGGTATTGAGTAATGACCTTATTTCTTTTACATTAATGTTAAAGACATCCCAGTTATTACTGGATCAAGGTAATGTTACAAGTGCTTCACTTGTAACATATTTAAAGGGAAGGAACTAGTTATATTAGTCTTAAATGTGTCATCTTTACCTAATCTTAAATTTATTTTAGGAACATAAAATTTTGTAATTAATTATTGCAAAGTCCCTATATTTCATGTTAATAAATATGTAATAAACAAGTATTAGTGACTGAGTCATTCGTCTAACACTGAGTGACTACATGTTAGAAGGTAGTCAGCATATCCTCGTAAGACACCAATAGAAGAAATGCCGGGTATACATTATACTGTTTGTAATAAAGATATCTGAAAAAATGGGATATCATCCTCTTTCTGCTGCTTCATTAAAATTAGTAAGTAAAATTTTGTTGTTTATTAGTTCAGGTTTTGCTTGATTATTTGAATTATAATGGCTGTGTATAAAATATTACCAAGTATAACCTTCCTTCTTTTCATTTTTTAGTATATTACTAATTAATCGTAATTGCTTAAAACTTTGCAATATTACCATGCTACCGAAACATTTTTTAAGTATTGCTTAAAAATTATATTCCCAATGTAAAATTAGCGCTGAAAGGATATATAAGTTCGAGAGTGATAATATACAGCGTGTCTTCGGAAGTTCTTACCAAATGGGACCGTATTGTTAACTTTACGAAAAAATGTACCTCTTTATAAAATGTCCTACTTAATGAGAAAATACATTTCCACATAAATATGTGTATGTTGGATGTATAGGTGGCCAAAAGACTTGCTTTTAACTTAAGATACAGGTTATTTTCTAACTACGGTACGAAACTTGAAAAGGGTGAAATATTATGTCATTTGATAAAAATATTTTCATTAACATATGTCCAGAGTTGCTTCGTTTCTGGGAAACAGGACGTTAAATATTTTTTTAAAAGTCAACAATCATCAAGCATTTTATAAATATCTTAAATACGAAGCCAGAGACGAAAAAAACATATAAAACTAAAAATTTGTGTTTTTAATTTCTTTATAGGAAAAAATATTAAAGCCTGTTGCGTACATTTTTCTCTTAATATTATTGGCTGTTGTACCCATCGAGACGCTACTGAACTCAATAAAGTCAATCTAGTCTGAACCTTACAAGCGCTTTTTTTTCATTAAACAAACAACCAAATTTCAAGCAAATCGGTTTAAGGGTATTTAAGATAGTTAACTATCGACTTTTTTTTACCTTTAACGCCCTGTATCTTAGTAATGAATAACTCCAGACATATGTTTATAAGAACTTTATAAAATGACCTTAGAAATCACCCTTTAAAATCTTGTGTCGTAGTTAGAAAATACCCTGTATATTAATTTTGAAATTAAGCCACCCTAAACATTCAACATACAATTATTTTTGTGAAAATGAATTTTCTTATATAGATGCACTTTTTTCGTAAAGTTAATAATAAGAAAGTTTTCCATTTGGTAATAACTTCCGAAGACACGCTGTAAATCCCTCTCTTAACAAAACCTGACAGTTTTGGTTAGTTCTGGTTGCTTCTGGTGCATTAACACCTTAGACAGTGTAAAGTTTACACCAAACCTATGTATTTTAACTTTCTACTAGTGCTTATTAATTCATATATGTTTTTTTTGCCTTAAGTTAAGTTTCTATTATGAAAAGACTAAAAACCGAAATTAATTTGGGTTTTGTTTGACAAAAAGTGTATTTTTTTCTGGATTTTTTTTTAAATGTTTAATGACTGTTTTTCTTAGAGAATATCATATTTTGTGTTAAAAATAGAGTGTAATAAGTAATAAAATTTGTTGTTTTGTTTAAATAAAATGTTGTTGACTTTTGAGTGTTTTTTTTCTTTAAGCCATAACCTGTGTTTAAGATCCTAACGTGTACAGGGTGTCCCATTTTGGTTAACACTGTGGGTTATCTCTGTTGATAATAAAGATAGAACCTTGCGGTTTTCGCGAAACTGCGTTATTTTTTGTAAAACAAAAGATGTCATAAACGAAGCCGTCATACCTTTTTTAGTTTTTGAGCTAAAGGGCGATATCGAAAATATTGCATTTTTAGGTACCCCTTGTAGTACAAGATTCAGCTATATAAAACCCCACACCTTTTTTTCTAATGAAATATATTATTTTTAACAATAATAGTTATTAAAAAATTAATTCCCGGGGGTTGGCTAACCAAATCCTAGTGTAATTAAAAATAATCAAAAAAAAAAAAAAAAAAAAATGACAAGAATACCGTAACAATTTTTTCTTTTAAATTTATATAAATAAAAAGTTTATAGTATTTTATAGTAATTCATGCCACAACAGGGTTGGCTACCTCTTTCTTGGGCCTAATACCTACCAACCAGGTATGAACAGCTAACATAAGAGTATGAATTTGCCGTAATTCTTTTTTTTTAATTAAACACCTAAATATAGATTTTTTATTACGAATCCAATGGTATAAAGTTGGCTTTTAAAATACTGACCTACGCTAGGTTTTACGCGACATAAAGTTTCAAGGCTCCATAAGGGCATAAAGGTAATTATTTTTAGAAAAAAATGGTACGCCGCAGCATTTTTCAAAAATGAAAACTCCTGTCTAAATTCTCGTTTAGTTTAGAACAAATTTAATCTATTGCTTTTTTTTTTGTTTGATGTACGGTTTTTGCGTAAATAAATAGAAACCATTTTTTGGTATAATCAGTTTGTATTCTTATTTATTCTTTAATTAGATAGAAATTTGACAATGCCGAGATATTGTTTTTTTTATTTACGCAAAAACCGTACATTAAAATAAAAAAATGTCAAGGGATCAAATTTGTTCTAAACTAAACGAGGATTAGGAAAAAATATTTTTGAAAATGCAGTCGCAATGAAGGATTTTCATGACCTTCATATTTAAAAGAAAATCTCGCCTTAGCCTAACCAACTCAAAAAGTCGAAGAAGCACATTCCGCACCAATATTTCCACAACAAACAAAATTTTAATCTACTGTATTTTCTTTTAATTCGCTTGCCTCACTTTTTAAAAAGCATCCTTTAACAAACATATATATAAATTCTTTATATAATGACACTTCAGATTAAGTTTTATTTTCCAAATTATTTTTTATTTTATTATTATATTTTTCCCTAAAATCATTAAGCTTTTTTATTAAATCAAGGTTAGTTTTAGCAGATTTAAATAAATGAATAATTTTAGAAATTTAAAGTAATACGAAAGAGAATCAAACAATTTTGTCCTAATATAGCCATACCTCCTTCTTTTTCATTCGATTTTTTATCTGACAAGTGATATATTTAAAAGATAAATGTGAAGAGCTGCAAATGGGGAGGGGGAGGCACTCCCATATATTCACTCAGCCTGACGTAAAAAATTTGACGTAGCAACTTTGACGTAAAAAAACTAGAAAATTTAGGAACATTGACCTCGCCGTCTCGCGCGTGGGCGCGATCCTGAGTAGTAATTTATCGGCTTCCGTTTTTAAAAATTCGATTACTATCTTCCGCGACATAATAATATTTGTTTCTATGAACGTAAATATTTTAATTATCGAAAATATTTTTTTTTACCTATCTAACATCATTCAAAAAAAAAGATGCATAGAAAACATACAAATAAAATTGTTGTTGTTGTTTTTACAAAATGTAAATGCTACGCAAATATTCGTTATTTTTAAAATCCAATAATAATGCGGTTTCCTTATTTTCGAAAATAGCATGGGAACACAAATATTTGTTATTTTTCAAAATTCCTAACAATAATAATGCGGTTTTCAGGCTTCCTTATTTTTCAAAATTCTAACAATAATATTATTTTACTTCTTATCAAGACTTATTTTCGAAAATATTTTTAGTTTTGTAGTGTTTGTTACAAAAATATACCGTGAGAATCAAAAACAGGAAGTACTTGTTTTTGAAAATATAAATTGAGAAAAGAGTATATAAGGCAAAATTTATTAAGGTAGTTATTAGTTATTTTTTGTCAAACAAAATTGAAACATGTCTGTTTTATCCTTACTTAACGAACAACTAAATCTTAAAGAGGTTAGTTCGTCTGACGATCTTGTAATTAATAAAAAGTATAAAGTGTTATACATGAAAAAAGTGCAAACAAAATTTGGTCCTTCCATATTAGTGGAATTAGAAGATAGGAAGGTCTTTCTTCCGAAACGCATTGATTTATCGGATGCTGATATTGCTTCTATTAACGAAAAAAGAATGTGGGATTAATTTACAAAGGGAAAAAGGATGTTGGAAAGCCAAAACCAGCTACGCTTTATGAGTTTATTGAACTACAGTAAGTGGTAAGTGTATTTTTTATTATTATTTTTAAAATAGTTTTTAAAAGTAAAGTTAATATTTTTTTATATGGTGTTGTTGTTTTTATCAGTCTGTAAAAATCTAAGACGGATGGGTAACTTTTTTATTAAATATTAATTTTCTTACTATTGGTTTACTTTTTTTACAGTTTTGAGTTTATAAGTGTATTTTTCATTATTTTTAAAATAGTGAATAGTGTTTTAAAAGTAAATAGTTTTTAAAAGTAAAGTTAATATTTTTTTATGGTGCTGTTGTTTTTATCAGTCTGCAAAAATTTAAGACGGCTGGTAACTTTGATTAAATATTAATTTTCTTACTATTGGTTTACTTTTTTAGAAAAAAAGAACAATTAAATTTTGGAATCTTTCTAATTTTTTTGTTACAGAGTTTGAGTTTATATAAGTGTATTTTTCATTATTTTTAAAATAGTATTTTTAAATGTAGAGTTAATATATTTTTTATGTTGCTGTTGTTTTAATCAGTCTGTAAAATTTAAGACAGTTGGTAACTTTTATTAGGTACACATTAATTTTCTTACTAGGAGTTTTAGAAAACAAAAGAACAATTAAATTTTGGGGATCTTTCTAATTATTTTTTTTTGTTACAGAGTTTTCGAGTCTACAGAGTATCCACTGACAGCCTATCCTGAGTCAACGTTGCCATGTGTTCCATGTCAAAAGGTATTTTTGTTTTGTGAGGCTTCTATTAGGAAACACGATTACATCTTGAAAACGTACAATATATGAAGATGAGGCAATCAATTCTGATATGACTGCGCATATTTTAAGATTCCCCAAAGTGGAATCACACTATTGCAGGGAAAAATCGTCACGGCAATACCTCCACCCAGAACTTAATTTGGTTAAGATGTATGAGATGTATAAGCAAGAGATAACAGAACAAAAAAAGGAGAACAAGATTATAGGAAGTTTGGCCACTTACAGAAGAATATTTGATAGTATGAACTTATCATTTCATAATCCAAAAAAAGACCTTTGTACTTTATGCGCAAGGGTACATGAAACTGCCGACAGTTTAGTCGATGAAATATTGAAGAAAGAGTATGAGTCGCATATCGCAAACAAAAACAAAGTTCGCGAAATAAAGAGAAACCTTAAAGAGATGGCAATAAAGAATTCAAAACGTTTATGCGCGGTATTCGACTTACAGCAGGTAATTCACTTACCCATTAGTAAAGAAAGTGCTCTTTTCTACAAACAACGATTAAGCGTATACAATTTTACAGTGTATAATATCGCAAACAGAGATTGCCACTGTTACACATGGCATGAGGGTCAGAGCAAGAGAGGCTCATCAGAGATTTCAACATGCCTTTACAAGTTTTTGGAAATTTACGATAAAGAAGGTGTAAAAACTGTAGATTTCTTTTCTGACGGGTGCTATGGCCAAAACAAAAATTCAGTCACACCTTCAATGTATCTTTATTTTTGTCCAAAAGCAAAAATATTGAAGCCATAACTCACTATTTTTTCGAGAAGAACCATGGCCAAAGTGAGGGTGACTCAGCTCACAGTGCGATTTCAACAGCAGTAAAAAGGTTGGGGATGTCTTCATTCCTAGCCAACTTGTACCTGTTTTTAGACTAGCTAGAAAGAAACACCCCTACATAGTAAACGAGATGCAGTATAAGGACTTTTGGGATTTTAAAATGTTATCTCAAGACCTTAGAGTATTGTCCATTAAGAAAGATGATCAGGGAGAAGCCTTTAAGTGGTCAGAAGTAAGTCAAATAAAAGTGGAAAAACAGAATTTAGAAGCAATTTTATTTAAAACTAATCATAATCAGGACTCCTTCAGACGTATTTCCCTACAGAGAAATGCTAACGCAAGCAATATTCATCTTAAGCCATTAAATATAAGAAGTGAACTAAAAATTCCTGAGAAGAAATACGATTCGTTGATATCTCTGTGTGAAGGAAAGAATCCTATTATTAGGCAAGATGTTTACAAATTTTTTTATTATAATCTAAACCATTAAGTGTACCTAATAATGAATGTTTTTTATTTCTATTTTTAGTTACCTACTAATTCAGTGTTTTGTAAAAATTATCCATTTCCTATTATAAAAATAAAGACATCCTTTGTTATATTATTGAAATTTTCTCTTTACATAATAAGGGCGTATATTATATTTCATCGACCAAAAAAAAATACAAAGAGGCGTATATGTTTCTATTTAAATTTTTGAGTTCAACTAGAAGGACTTTTCCAAAAATACTTTGTATTACTATAGAATTGGTCATAAGTAATCCATAATTGAAGAAATGGAAGAGATATTTTTCGTATCGTTTAAGATATTTCTACCGGAAACTTTGAGAAAACTTTAAACCGCTTTCCTGCAAAATAATAAATTTTCATATACGCCACTTTGTAAAAACAGGGACTCCTGAACCCCTTAATAATTCGCAAATGCGCTCATTTATCGAAAAGTCTTCCAAATAAAGTTTATAGATATATTTTAGATCTATTTTATAAAAATATGTTTACATGTACAGGGGGCATCACAACGAAGATATAGACACAAGTTACCTTTTTTAAATGGAATGGTGTATATTTTATTGGATTTTTGAATTCTCCACAAAATTTTAACATGACTTTGTGTAACATATGCTATACCTAAACTCACTAGTTTAAAAGATACAAGGGTTTAAAAAAATATAATGTAAATATTTATTAACTTTTAAAATATGAAAACACTTATTAATAAAAACAGAATTGACACAAAAATAACTTGTAAACACTTAACCTATTTAATTAAATGTTGGAAGTGACCTCCTTGAACGGCTTGACAATGTGCTACTTTGTAATAAAAAGCATTTGTAACATTTTGTAGCATATTCGGAGTAATGTTTTCAACATTCTCTCTTATTCTTCCTTTTAGTATCTATCGATATTTTCTGGTCTTGTCAAATGAACCCTCTTCTTTGGGTACACGCCAAAATTAAGTTAAAAGTACTAAAAACCAAAAAATTTAAACAAGTAAAAAGATAATTAAAAAATCGACGTTTCGGTGGCAAATCTGCCACCGTTGTCAAGACAAAGGGAAATAAAATGATAAAAATGAAAACTTACTATTATTCAGGCTTTAAAATTCAAATTTTTTATGTTTTTTCTCGGATATTCTGAAAATTTTGACATTAAATGTCAAAACATGTTTATTTGGTTATAGTGTCATGGTGACATAGATAACTGGTTGCTGGTGTATTGATTGTTTATTTTAAAAAAGGTGAATAGTTAGTTAATTTTTAGTCTTCCTGAAGATACTTCAGTATCAAGCAAAGGCAACCAAGTGTTATTTAAATTAACTGAAATTGATGCTACACAATTATCTTTATTTAATAATATATACGCACTTTCTTTGATTTTGCGTTTTTTAGAACAAGTTTCCTTTGCTAAAATGCTCGAAGCATCCCAGTTTATTCTATGATTGTTATCAAATGCGTGTTGGCAGATTTTTGATTTATGAAATTCTGTGTTTTTAATGTATGATCTGTGTTCTTTTATGCGTTTGGCTAATGGTCTACAAGTTTCACCTATATAAAACTTATTGCATTCGCAAGGTATTTTATAAATGACATTTTTTGTATTTTCATTTAAGTTGTATGGTTTTGTTTTTGTTAATTGAGATCTGATTGTGTTTTGTGTTTTAAAGATTGTGCGAATATTAAATTTATGCCCTATTCGTTGAATTTTATTTGATAGTCCGGGAATGTATGGTAAAAATAAATTTGTAATAGGTCTATTTTGATTTTGTCTTATAACTGGAGTTTCAAATTCAAGGAAACAATTATTTATAAAATCAAGAGGATAATTATTTTGAATTAAAAATATTTTTTAAATAATCTTTTTCAATATTTATATTTTGATTAGAACAAATGACTTTAATTCTATCAAATAGACTTTTTACAACTCCCTTTTAACCATTATTGGGTGATTTGAGTTAAAATTTAAGTATCTATTTGTATGTGTAGGTTTTCTGTAGATTTTTGTTTCAAAATTGTTTAAATCTTTTTTATTAAAATGTCAAGAAATGGTAGTTGTGAGTTGTTTTCTTTTTCTAATGTAAACTTAATTGTTGGTTCTTGTGTATTAATGTGTTTAAAAATTATTTAAAAGTGTTCGTCATGTTGGTATATAGAAAAAATGTCATCTATATATCTCCACCAAACTAAAGGTTTATATTGATAATTTTCTACAAAATTTGATTCAAAGTTTTCCATAAAATATTACTTAATAAAGGTGATAAAGGTGAACCCATAGCCATTTAACATATTATAAATTTGTCGTTCAATACATTCAGTAGGGTCATTGTTTATTTTGTGTAATTACCATCATTTAAAAGAGACATTATTTTATCGTCATATGTATTACAATCTATTATTACTGTTGCATTTCCTTTATCTGCAGGAAGGGTTCATGGGTGTCTCTTTTTAATGATTGTAATGCTTTTGTTCAATTTGTGTTAAATTTTGTTTAATTTTAAATGGTTT
>JACEGR010012084.1:0-12691 GCA_014170235.1 Listronotus bonariensis | reverse complement strand
CTACGTAATAAGGTTGCCGTGAGTGAGTGACGTTATCTTATATCAGTAATTGCCGCGTGCTTCATTTCTAAAACTTAATTTCCAGGTGCATATTCTTAATAAAAGAAATGTACCAAACTAATCCAGATAATCATTTCTACATAATAGACAAAATGGTAACAAATGCCGCAGTCAAATGGAAAATTTCCAAGGAAAATGTGCTTTTGTTTCAGGAAAATGCATTTTGCCCGGAAAATGATGCACAGACGCTAGTTGCTCAGGCATACCAGTCAATTAGCATTAAATTCCTATTTGCCAGCAGTTTTAAGACAAATGGAAACAGAACTATTTCTGCATGGGAACCAAACGGTCACAATAGCTCGCCAAGTTGTTCTTAGCTAAATCTTATTTCAATATAGCAAAATTAAAAAAAAAAAAAAAGATTTTTTCCTTAACAATGACCCCCCCACGTGACAGCTGCATGATCGTCTATAGCGCTTCAAACCAATCAAATTACAATGTACTTGTGCTTTACTGGTCTGCAAAAACACTACTGTACGCCTCAATTGCTACTGGGTGACATCCAGCAGTATATTTAATTAATTTCTTTTATGAGTGCTTGTATTATAGCCCTGAAAAACCACCCCCAAAATGGCTCTGCCTTGGCCACTGGTCCCCAAAACCAAAAGCTGGCGCCGCTACCGGAGACAGGAATACTTCTAAAATCCCATTTGACGGTGATCAATATTATGTTTCTTGATATTATATTTACATAAATGTGATAGAGCTTTTGTGGCGTGCGT
The DNA here is from genome assembly GCA_014170235.1 of Listronotus bonariensis. Classification (NCBI taxonomy): domain Eukaryota; kingdom Metazoa; phylum Arthropoda; class Insecta; order Coleoptera; family Curculionidae; genus Listronotus; species Listronotus bonariensis. Next base: position 11,909 of record JACEGR010012084.1, on the reverse strand, counting down.
ATCTGCATGGTTTCTCAAACTACGATACAAAACTTGTTAGTGATTTCCTTTATTTCTTTGCTAAAAGTTTGTATAAACATCTGTTCGACTCTGCGCTGTAAGCAAATATACCGGGAGTTAAAGTTTTTAAGAAAAGAAGGTAATTTCTTTTAACCATCATAAAACCCTTTAACTGACTGGATGAAATTTGGTATGGCTTCTGGTTTATGTAATGACGCCAGCTACTTCTAGATTAGGATTATTGGGTCCAGCAACGTCTCATTGGGTTCCACAGCCAATATTATTAAGAAAAAGCATGTCACAAGTTTTAATAAAATTTTGTTTGCTTTTTTGATTTAAAATAACAAAAACTAAATCCCTTTTAGTCTCTTGTATTTTTTTCGTATATTGCTATAAGTATATGGTTGATGAGAGTTTGCTTTATTTGTAGAATAAATTGATATACATCAGGTACTATAACTGCAGCCAAAGACAAAAAGTAATGTGTGCAATGATTTTTTTTTAAACAAGCTATTAATTTTTAAATAGCCCCAAGTGTAACCACCCGACCACACGCTATAATCTAAACTCAGACAGTGTTGTTTTGTCAGCAAGATTACAACATTTTAAATAACAAATATGACAGTATCTTAGACAATAATTACATTTTGTAAACATAAACCAAAGATTTCTTAAATACGCTACACTAAGCAAAAGTCTATAAAGAAATAATCACAAAAGTAATCCAGAGCAGCAGCTGAATCAAATCATTATAACCACGATTGCCTTGTGGCCGTTACTGGTTGCCACCGTAACATCGTTGTGTGTTAAGGGATATTAAGCATAAATAATTTAATAAATTGTAGGTATTTTTTTTTTTTGGCAGCCAAATTAGTAACCAAATGTTTATTTATATTATATATTTTGGGGGAAATTTTGTACGGTCGGAAAAAGGTTGTTATAAAAATTCGCAGGGTATAATATAACAGACTAAAGAAACTATTTATAAACCGCCTCTACTAAACATTTATCGAACAATTGGCAGAAAATTATGCACTATATATCGCTTCTCTTATACTCCCCCCAGTAGGAAAGCCAGTGTAGTATTACCCCATAGACAGATCGTTTCTCGTATTTGATTAGTTATTATCATATTTTTCTGTTAAAGGCACAATATGTGGAGCTGGAAAGCTGGTATTGCCAGATCAAGATTTTGGCCTAAAATGCCTTTACCATTTTATTGAGCCAAAGCCTTTCCTTGAGAATCGTATAGCGCTTCGAATGCCAATACACCGACGATGAAACAGGTGAAGAATGAAATGGACAAAAAAAATTTACTTAAAAACAAAAGGTGAATTTCTCGATTGTACTTCTTACTGTACGAAAATACGATAAGTTTTCACAAAGATAAAAACCAGGGCTTTTTGATCAATCATTTTGCCTTTCTAAGTGAATAACAATTTGTAACAACAGCTGTAGCGAGTTTCATTGTAAGGTTGCAGAAACATGACAACTCGTATTAATTACTTAGCTCAAATGACTGTTTGTAATATTTAACATCTCATAAACTGAGCAAAGATGTATGCCTGACTGCAGAGTTGGGAGGTCCACCAGCCCACGAAGCCAGTGCCAGGAGTTAACGCGAGACCCGTGCCTGCTCTTATGGGGAGCGCCCAGTGAAAGTTTGTTGTTTAATGTTTCTCAGAAATTTTACATAATGTTCATATTGGGAATGTATTGTCTAGAATATACACACCACTCAATAAAATTTGTATTATTAGCCTTTGTCGATATCTCAAACCTTGTTTTAAAGAGCTAAGAAGAAAGCCGCTAAAAATAAAGTGTAGTTGTAGAGAAAGTTCATACCCTAAAGCCTTATGAACCCTGCATATAAACTTAACATTTCTTTATTCGTAAATTTATATTTTTATCCACCTTATAAGGAACAGCTTTCTTTTCGAAAATGCCTTTGGTCCATTGTCCTCTTGTAACACCCCTGGGCAGCTGTATGAACAAAGAGAGTACCGGGTTCACTGACGGGGCAAGACGACAACGGATAAGAAAATAGTTTTTCGATAAAAATTCCTGCTTCGAAATAAATATACCTCACGAAAATGGCCGATTTGCATACAGAGTAGCCTTCCTATAAAAATACCTTATTTCCTTAATTTTAGACGAAATATCATTTAGAAAATTTAGAGCCCGAATATTAAATGAAATCACTACACAGCAAATAAAATTAAAAACTAATTTATCAAAAACTAATTATTCTTAAATTTATACGAAATCTCACAAACTTCCTTTCTCATACCCAGATTTTCGGTAGATGAAAACCAACCTGACACCCGATTTGCCGTTATAGTGTTAAACATGCTAAGAATGTTAGCGGCCTTTTTCTCGCAGATCAATAACAAATGGGCAGTATCGCAAAAAATTGAGTTACCATTAACTTAAATTGCTGGTCAAATTATGGGTCAAACTGTAAATCTTCCGTGGAATGATACCAGAAATCACTTGTCATTGGATGGGCTATGCTGGTTCGCACCACAGGCCATAGTGGTGCCACGTCAACACAGTCTCTCCTGGTCTCCACATGGGGCCTGTAACGTTTTAAATAATCTGAAGAAAGGTGATCAGTTCTAAATTAAACTAAGCAGACTTCAGCGCTCTATTCTTAAAACATGAAACCGGGACTTCTCCGCTCACCAGCTTCAACAGGAGTCAACCATTTGCACATTTTTATTTTTAAATGAAATTATCCACAATCTTAATTTTTCACAAAACTGTAAGTGATTTGAGAACAATTCTGTCGCAAAACAACATATGGCTTAAAAAAGATAAGATGTGAGTAAAAAACAGTGAGGCTTTGGTCAGGCTGCCCTCCCCAACACTACACCCGCTCCTCAGTTCGTTCGCTCCACCTCACAAAAGAAACCGGCCCTGGTAACTGCCAGCTAGGCTTACCCAGCTGAGCCCAACTGACGACAAAAGTCTAGTAAGTACCACACATCATATGTATGCCGTGCAGCTTCGATGTGCAACGCCTCGGCAGTAGATAGGTGTGCACTTTTTCCGCCAGGTCCAGCAGCGCCAGGGCCTAGTCGCCGTTGCTGAGACCCTGTGCTCCCGGTTATAATCAGAAGCTGTTTCTGTAATTCCCGAGTAAGTCTAAAGAATACCTCGGGTTTGATCTCAACTTGCAGCCTGTCCAGTCTTGATTCCTCATAACCATTACTCAGGCAGACGGAATAATAATAGAGTTTCCCGGACCCCACATTGTCCCGTGCCAGTGCTCCTTCCTTTCGTGCCAGCTGCCTCCTCACGTTCTCAGAGGAGGTAGAGCAAATATAATATCGATACCATATGCCTTGTTTCAAGCACATAGGACACCTAAGTGCCAATTGGTAAAACTGTTAACTTTGTATCAAAAAAACCAGCAAACGAGCCTTTACCTGTTTAATTTAAAATAAGATGGATACAAAAGGGGTTCATCAGCAACACTTACAGAAAGAAAAATTAAAATAGCCACAAAGTAGGTGTCTAGTATTCAAAGAGGTGCTTTCTTTTATTTTATTACACAAAACCATGTGCGTTAAGCGAAGAAAAGTACCAAAAGATCAAAATTGGGCTGTGAAGTGGATCTAAGATTAATTGAAAATTACAAAAATTAATTTGTACCTTCTTTCTTATTAGCTTTCTTCGAAGAAAACAATTTCCAACCAATTTCCAATTTTCTAACGCGCATGATTGATGAAATAATTTTCTGATTAGTTTGAATACTAGACACCTACTTTATGGCTATTTTGAGAACTTTCTTGTAAAAAGTGTTTAAGAGGCAGTGGGCCCTTGCCCACATCCATGCCCTCGCGGAACCTCTTTAAATGCGACGTAATCAGACCTCGTTTATTTTTAAATTAAACAAAAATTAAAAATATTCGACACACTTATCACAGTTTTTGTCCTAAAGTTAACGAAAGAAAGTTTGGTTACGTACTTAATTAACACCAAGTATCCTACTAATGCTTTAAAAACAAAAAAACTTTTGCGTGCGGACCTCGGCGAATATCGATAATATAATTTGGACTCCTACCTCCTTCTCACAAAGGCAATGAGGAAGCTGATAAAATAGCAAAGGAGGAGACTGGCAGGACAATGTAGGGTCCCGAGCCCTCCACTGTGGTATTCCGTCCTGCCATAGTAATGGATTATGAGGGAATCCCAAGACTGGTGGACCAGAACACTAGGACATTGTCAAACGAAAGTATTCTTTAAGGCTTACTCGCAGGAATTTACGAAAAACCTTCTGAATTATAACCGGAAGGCGGTAAGGTCAACTAACAACGACTAAATAAACCCCTGGAAACTATGGACCTGGCAGAAGAACACCTATGCAGGTTCTGCCAGGAGAAGAAAGACACCGCATCAGAGCACGTACATATGATAATGGTGCTACTGTGAGGCCCTTTGTCGTCTGCGGTTGGCAAAGCTGGGTAAAAAAACCTAAAGCGGCAAGATTTACCAAGAGGCCGGTTTCAAGCTTGTGGAGTCTGAGACAGACAATAAACCTGAGCAGGTTGTAGTGATAGAGAACATACAATAAACCTCCTAATTTATCTATCTCTTATCTCCCTTTTTAAAAGCCATGTCACGTCATTAGTATTTTGGTTTGTTTTTTTTTTAATATAAATTGAACTGCAAATCGCCTAGTTAAATTTTTAATGAAAAATTAAGATTAATGGATAATTTCATTTAAAATAAAATTTGCAAATGGTTATCCTGCAATTTATTACTCGCCGGAGATAATTGAAAACGGAAAATTCCGGATTTCATGTTTAAAATTAAAATTAAGCAAACTTAAATGGGCGCTAAAATGAAGTCTAGCTTGGATTTAATTTAAATTTGATCATATCTCAAGTTGAGTTTTTAAAACGTTTTTTAATTTATGGAGATATAGGAGAAGACAATATTGACGAATATAACTATATATATGAAAAAAAATATGGACGTTGTAAGTTATCCAATGATATGAATCATTTTCATGGTATAGTAATTTGAGAAGATTTTTGCAAATTTTTATTATAATTTATTAACAATTTAAAGTTAATGGTAACTCAATTTTTGCATTATATAAACTTATTTGTTATTATAAATCTTACGAAAAAAGTTACTTATTATAAAAAATTCTGCATGATTTAACACCTATAACACAACCATCAGATATCAAATTGAGTTTTTCATCTACGAAATCTGAGATATATGAGAGTTTGTGGGCTATTTCATTATAAAAATTTAGAATAATTAGTTTTTGATAACACCAAAATTAGTTTTTGAAAAATTTTAATACCCCTGTAAAATTAGTAAATGTATTTAATATTCAGGCTCGAATAAATTTTCTAAATGATATTTCGTCTAAAAATTAAAAATAAAGGTAGTTTACTCTCGGAGAATACTCTGTATACAAAATCAACCATTTTTCTACGTGAATTATATTTATTTCAAGCAAAATTTTTTATCAAGAATAACTTTTTCTCAAAAATATTTTTCTTTATCCATTTGTCATCTTGTAAACCCCATCCGTGGACAGTCTGTTCATATACAGACTGCCCAGGGATGCAGCTTATAAGGAGACAAATGGACCAAAAATTTTATTTTTCGAAAAAAGTAATTCCTTATAAAAAAATTGGATTAAAAAAATATAATTTACGAATAAAAATGTTAAGTTTGTATACAGGGTTCGCAAAAACTTTAAAAGTATAATTTCTCTACAATAGTAAACTACCTTTATTTTTAATATTCGAGCAACATGTCATTTGGAAAATGTATTTAAAACAAGGTTTGAAATCGATAAAAATAATAATACAAAAATTTTATTGAACTTCATAATTTGGCGAAAACGGTATGATTACATTTGTTTACAGCTAAAAAATGTGTTGTGTAGGAATTTGGAGGAAACGGCCCAAACAGCAAAAACTTTCCACTGGGCACTCCCCCATATAAGTAAAGCACGGGTCTCGCGATGCTTTATGTCCGCTCCACAGCTTAACCATTGTTTGGTAGTGTATCCCAACTCTGCAGCAAGATCAAGAAATAGTGGCGACGCATGCTTTACTTATATGGGGGATTGCTCAATGGAAAGTTTTTGCTGTTTGGGGGTGTTTGAAAAAAATATTATAAGAGTTTTTAGGTCATTTTATTATTAAAATTTAAAGTAATTAATTTTTGGACAACCAATATCGGTTTCATAAATTTTTAATACCCTGTAACATTATTAAAGCCATGCAAAATGATATTCTAAATTGTTATTCCGCTTAAAAATGAAAAATAAAGATAGTTGATAAAAATAATGTTTTTCAAGTTTTTGCGTACCCTGTATAGAAAATCAACCTATTTCTCTTCGTAAATCATATTTTGTCACAAGCAAAAATTTTAATCAAGAATACCTTTGTTTTAAAAATAAATAATTTTTTGTCCATTTGTCCTCTTCTAAACCCCATCCGTGGACAGTGTGTAGAATGCAGTAGCATTTCAAAAGATATATACGCAATTCTCAAAAGAGAAATAACAGAATTAATAATGGTAAAAGGCATTTTAAATGCATCTTGATCTAATAGTATTATTTCCAGAGATCTGCTCGTAAAGATTCCGCACTGATTTATTGCCTTTTAGTGGCTAAAGTGGCAAATATGGCCTCCAATTAATAATCCAAATGCAGGCGATCTGTAATTGCATATACGGTCGGTGAAACTTATGGGGTAGCTACTTCGGTACACTGCACACATTAAATGAATTAGCCGGTCTATGCTACTGGGGTTTAAACAAGGTAAAAAAATAAAACTTGGAAAAGCTGTAAATTAAAAGATATATAGTACATGTTTTCTCACTAGTGACCATTAAAATGTTTAGTAGAAAGGCGGTTTATAAATAGTTCTTTAGTCTGTTATATTATACCGAATTTTATAACAACCTTTTTTGCAAATCCTTCCAAAAGAATATACCGGATCAGCTAAATAACTTAACACATAGGCAATGTGAGGAAAAGAGACAGTCTAACGTGAATACCCGCATGTAAACATTTCTGATTGGATTAGTCACATACATCCTTTGTTGTTGCTTTACTGGCCGATATCCCAATACCTGGTACATATTTGCTTAAACCAGTATTATTACATATTTCAAGTAAATATTGTACGAAAATTCATTATTTATTTTTGGGATTTCTAGATTTAGTCTTTTGGCAACGCAACTCTAAATTAATAAGTCAACAAATAAGAAATGCATGTAGCTGTATGCTGTATGCAAAAACAATATATTTTTTTGAAAATTCCACACCACTGCATTGCCATGACAACACAAGTATTTATCGGAATTTTTTCTTCCGCCTGGGGTACCCTGGGGCGAATTGTAGTGGAAACTTTTTGACATAATCATTGAATTTGTTTTAACGTCATGTCTGTCATTCACATATATAATTAAAGAAAATGTAATTTTGTACCAGTTGTAGTATTTCAGACATATCATAATATAAAATAATGTAAGGTTTTAAGACCCTAAATGACAATTTAGCCTGCGGCTCGGGATAATTTTCAAAATATTCGCACTAGTGGTATTACAAGTAAAAAATATCGAAAATATTGTTCCAGGCGACAAAAAAAAATATTGTAAAGTTTTGAGTAGTTTTGAGTTGTCTTAGTGTATTAATTTGTGTTAAAAATTATTTAAACAGTTTTCATCATGTTGATAAATGGAAACAAATGTCATCTTTATATCTCCACCAAACTAAAGGTTTATACTGATAATTTTTTTACAAAATTTGATTTTAGTTTTTATAAGAATGTTACTTAGTAATGTTGATAAAAGGTGAATCCATAGCCATGCCAGAAGTTTGTTTATAGAAATCAGAGTTATATTGAAAATATAAAAACAAAAAGTTTATATTTCAAGAATGGTGTTTATGTTTAATTTGATTCTTTCTCGAAGATGAACATCATTTTCTAATTTATGTCTAACAATATTTAATGTTTTATCCACTGGAATATTTGTAAATAAACTAACAACATCAAAACTTACCAGGGTCTTATTTGAATCAATAGAGAATTATTGCAAGTTGCCTTATTAAGCTCGGGAATTATTAATACCGGCCTTATTTAAATAGTGCTTGTACTCGTAATTTAGAGTTATTGCAAATCATGTGGACAGTACCATTAACCTAAAAAAGTGGAAAAAATTTTAGTTGATTTTCTTTATTGTTTTGTTTTGTAGGGTTTTGTTTAACACAATTAAAGAAATACATTTGAAAAAGCAAGGTTTTAAGTGTTTTTACTTCTAGAAACTTTTCGATTTTGTGCTCGGCGGCCGTTCGGTTTTACACGAACAGATCCGAAGTTAAAATAAAACCAAAAGAAGGCACGACCTAAAACCCGCATAAATTAAGCCAGGCACTATTCTTATTAAGGAGTCCTTATCCTATCATGCTACTGCGCAAACTCAGATGTCAAAATAAGGCCGGTATTATTAATGCCTGGCCTTATTTCACTGTGCAATAATTCTCTATAATCAATGTTTGATAATGTTTCTAAAAAATGATTTATGTATGAATTGGTATTGTTTACCAAGGGAACTAAAATGTTAAGTGAAAATTTTGCTAATGGGTGTGTAGGTCAGTTTATACAACTTATTATAGGAAGTATGTATCAAAAGGAATATTAGGTTTATGTATTTTTAGTACTTTTTAAGTGAGAAAGTCAAGATTTTTAGATTTGCATCTAAATAATTTATACAGGGTGTCCCAACTCTATTTATACACGAAAATTCGTCAAAAGTGTATAACACACTATACGCCAATTATTACTGGTTTTGAGATATTAGCAGTATGCTAATTTACTCATTAACGATTAAAAGTGAAGAACAAAAACCATCTTTTGGTTCTAATTATTTTTAAATATGTCTGCCACTGTTAAAGTGACAAATATTATAAAAAAGTGATTAATTACCTTTATAGTAGACACATATTTACTTAATTTATCTAAAAAACTGCAATACATCAATTATGGCTGGTTTCTAGGTTGAGTAAGTAAATATGTATCTAAAATAAACTAAATAGCTGACTTACCTATTGGTAGTTCTAACAATGGAAGGTAATTAATTACAATTTATTATATTATTTGTCACTCTGACAGTGACAGAATTATTTAAAAATAATTAAAACCAAAATAATATGTTCTTTTACCACTACTAAGTATATGAGTACCTACATATATACGCATACTATACTAATACATTTTTATTGTAGAATATAATACAGAATCAAAACTTGAGATAGTATACAGAATGTTCCATTTAAAACAACCAACTTGACTATAAAAATTTTGTTTTTGAGACACCTTGTATATTAACTGGCACTGTTATAAAAATAGTGTATCCAAATAAACATTATTTATTGTACGTTTATTTTTTTATCTTGTACAGGATCAAAGTTTTTCGTTAGAGTTGGGACACCCTGTATATAATGGGCTGCCTTTTGTTAAACCTTTATTAAACTCGTCATAAAATATTGACATAATTTCATAAAGACAATGTGAAAAATCCAGGTCATCTCGGACACGAGAGAAGGCTGAAAACAGAACCGGTCAGGTGTATCCGATAACCTGCTATATATCGTTTTACTCGTCATGCCAAAAGCATTTTTTACCGACTTACACTGGTATGTGCAACGAATCTGGGACGTCAAAAATAAAAACGCCGATATACTGTATTATCTTACATAGGAATCATTTATTTTATTAGCTTAATAGGTACATAACCTAATTTCATCAGGCTATATTACCATAGTAATAATAATTATTTTTAAAAATAAATATTTATGTTCATAGGTAGTAGCGTAAGTCCTCAGATTTTGTCGATTTTTTTGTTTGTTTTAAAAGTATGTACTTGCTTTTGAAAATTTAACAAAATCTGTTTTAACAATTTTATTTTTTATTAAAGCCTATTAAAAATTAGTTGTTTTTAACGCTTGAAAAATAGTACATAACATACCGAGGTAGAAAGTGTTTTATTACTGTCTAGAAAAAGGATGGTTTACAGAAGTGCGTAGTTTAAGCATTTCTCGAGACATTAGAGAGTTATTACACAGTGAAATAAGGCCAGGCACTAATAATACTGGCCTTATTTTGACATCTGAGCTTGCGCAGATGCAAGGTAGGATAAGGACTCCCTTAATAAGTATAGTGCCTGGCTTTATGTCGGTTTTAGGTCGTGCCCTATTTTTTCTGTTCATGACGACGAAGAAAAAATATTCTGAAATTTTCAGCCTTTATTATTAACATTAATTAAGAGGTACATCATTGAAAAATTGTATTTATTTATACAAAATTTCGGAATCTGTCAATCTTGAACCTTCTCTACAAAAAAGGCTTTCTTAGTAAATTTCCACAAAACGAGCCGTATTATTGTAATCGCGCCTTAAACATTAATTAATTTTTTTAAATTTTGTCACTTAGATTCTGGATTCTTTAAACTACAATTTATGTATATATATATATATATATATATATATATATATATATATATATATATATATATATATATACTATATACTTTATAAAACAAATAATTATTCTTGGGGAAATTTTTATGGTCTTTTTTTTTATCTTTGGACAAACCACGAAGGCTAAAAGCCTAAATACTAACGTACCGTGGGTGTCTTAAGCGAGGTAAGAGGGAGTTTGTGGACACGGGACTTAAATACTTGAAGATTTGGGAGGAAAGGAAAGACCTCCGCGGGCAGCAGGTTCTACAACCTAGAAACTCTAGGGATAAAAGAACGAACAAAGTGGGAAGTTCGGGGCCTGTCCAGTTGGACCGTATAGGGATGCATACTCGCGGAACCACGAGTTTCTCTGTTGGGAACCGTAAGTGGAGAAACTAAACTGGACAATTCTTCATAGCAGAAGCCATGGAAGTACCTATAAAAAAGCGATAAATTCCCCACAGCTCGACGATGTGCAAGAGAGGGAAGCCTTTCTGTAAGTGAAGGATCATTAATGAGACGAATAGCTCTTCTTTGAATAGAATCAAGAATGCTTAGGGTTGTGGGAGACGCCATGCCCCAGATATGAGAACAATATTCCAAGGGAGGTCGGATTTGGGACACATATAAAGTGTATAAATTAGAAGGGGAAAAAACTTTTTGACTCAAAAGAGAAATCCAAACTTTTTGAAGCTGCCGTGGCTATAGATACAATGTGTTTATGCCAGTTAAGGTTACTTTCAAATGTGACGCCCACAAGATTTAAGGTGTCTTTGCTCTGTAAAACTTGGCCGCTCATAAGTAGAGGATGAGTATTTGATGACTCTTTTCGCGGCAAGGAACATGATTGTGTTTTGGATGCATTAAAATGGACGAGATTTTTAGCGCCCCAATCCAATATTAAATTAAGATCCTGCGAAAGAGATATCTGCATCGCTCTGCGTTTGTTTTCAAAGTCAGGTTTAGTAATGGGTTTAGGAACCTGAAAACTGGAGTGAAGGGTACTATCGTCGGCAAAACTATGAATGAAATTAGTTGTGGACGAGAGAAGGTCGTTGATGTGAAGAAGAAACAATGTTGGTGCCAGAACTGAGCCCTGAGGGACTCCAGCCTTTACTTGGTGAAAGCTTGAAGAATGGCCGTCCACAATAACTGATATACGACGATCAGATAGATAACTAGAGAGCCAAGTACAGAGTTCAATTGAAATACCATAGGAGGGAAGTTTATTAAGAAGTGCGGCATGCCAGACTTGGTCAAAAGCTTTGGATATATCAAGAGCAACGATCTGGGACTCACCTAGAAACTCAAGAGACTTATTCCAGCAGTGTGATACGAAGGAAAGAAGATCTGCTGTAGATCTTTTGTGGCGAAATCCATACTGCCTGTCTACAAAAAAGGTCTT
>JACEGR010012083.1:0-12692 GCA_014170235.1 Listronotus bonariensis | reverse complement strand
CCACAAGAATAAATATATTAACCAGAAGGATATCTCTTTTACCTTGAGCGGCGCAGGCTGTGACCTTCGAGGGCTACTAAACCGAAATTCTAAACCGAAATTGCCAGTGCAGTAGTGAAAGGCGAAGCAACGACTCGGTAACGGTCAATGTATTTTATATAGTTTATTGCGATACGTTTTATTTTTCAAATAAATTTTGAAAGTATTGTAATACAAAAAAAATTAATTCAAAAGTTTGAAAATATCTGCAAAAATACTAGTTTTTCACATCCTTGTGAAAATTTTCCAATTAATTATTTAATTAAATTATTTGGTAGAGTTAGATTATTCCATACACTCAAATGTATAAACAAGAATTTCAAAAATGTTAAAAATAGAAAAACTGTCATATGGAAAAATAAATAGACACTTGTGTAAATTATACAATACATATTTTAAAAAACTGAAGCGTATCCAGAGTAAATATTATGATAGAAATGTCAATTGCCCAACGATTTTATTATTTGTCTGATCAATACCCCAGATTAATGAGAAGATTGGTGCGATCTGGTAGCTAGGACTTACCGAATTATTTTTTAGCTTTTAGTACAATAAAACCGTTTAACATAAAAAGTTTTTTTACATAATTTATTTTCAAGTTTTTAGTTTTGTTGTTAGTTGATACTTCTCATTCTATTGAGTAGGCCTTACTATAACTAACCAGAACTAACCAACGATTCTATATTGAAGTAGTTGTGGAAAATATGTAATTCGCCATTTTGCAGCAGCGTCCATCTTGAATTTTATTTTTTTATAGTGAGCTCTATTCTACCAACCAAACCCTTTCATTTGATACCCATATTGAGGTAGTTGTGAGAAAAATATGTAATCCGCCGTTTTGTGGCGGCGGCCATTTTGGATTTTAATTTTTTTATAGTGGGTTCTATTCTACCAATCAAGCCCTTCCATTTGATACCCATATTGAGGTATTTGTGAAAAAAATATATAATCCGCCATTTTGTGGCGGCGGCCATCTTGGATTTTATTTTTTTCATAGTGGGTTCTATTCTACCAATAAAGCCCTTTAATTTGATACCCATATTGAGGTTGTAGTAAAGTAATATGTAATCCGCCATTTTGTATCGGCGGCCATGTTGGATTTACAATCATAAAGAATATGTTATATTGTATTGTCATCAAGACTAAGGAAGTGTACCAAATTTCAGATTGATCGGTCGTCAGGAAGGGGGTCAAATTTCAATTACTAGATTTGACCCAAAAAATAATTCCAAATAAATAACAAACAGGTCAAGTAAAACCGTTTAAAAATAGTTTTTTACATCCTTGTGAACAATTTCCAATTAGTTATTTAATTAAATGGTTTGTTACAGTTAGACTATTCCATACCCTCAAATGGATAAATAGAAACTTCAAAAATATGAAAAATAAAAAATTGTCATATGCGAAAATAAATAGACACATTTCATAATAATTATTAATATATCTCAATACGACATATTATTAAAGCATCTGTTTTATTTGATTGCATAGATGTTATAAAATGCATTATAATAATATTAAAATATATTTTTAACAGATAGGCGCCTAAACATGTTAATTTCTTAGGTACGCTCATGAAACGTCTGCAAAATATGCAGTTCGAGGTCATGAAACGCGCTAGGAGACATCAAAGAAGCCGCCTTCGAGATATCCTTCTGGTTAATATATTTATTCTTGTGCCTCAACTATACCAAAACAAAATAGCCCAGACGAAATGTTATGGTCCTCTCACAGGCAGTGAGTACAATCAATATTAAACAACATAAAAAGAAACGGTAAAAACCACGTCTGCTAACATAGGAAAGTACCCACAATAAAGTTTTTAATAAGTTAAAAAAAATGGATAAAATACATGATGTGTTCTCTGTCTGTATTTATAGCAAGCTTTTTATAAGCTTATACTATTAATAACAATTGCAGTAAAGATGATAAAAAGAGTTCCCTCCGTTATCTCTTGAATTGAACATGTTATCAAGATCGGGTTAATTTGAGGTAAATGGGTATCACACTACTTTTTGGCATAAAAATAATTTCGGTCACGTGGCCTACTGCTAAGAGGGCACTAGCTGTAGTATGCAGGGTATTGGACAGCGCGAGTATTTAAATAAAGTCCTTCAGTTGCGGCATTTCAAGAAAAAGAACTGGCTGCAGGGAAGCGGGCAGCGGTTGCATGTAAAGGTGGTATTTCTATTATGAAAGCAAGTAGTGAAAAACCTAGTTCCCTAAATTTTATTTCACAGCCTTTACACTAAACCGATAAAATATTACAACACTTTAAAAACTGCATCAATTATTATCTTTCCAAAAATGCCCTTTTCCCTAAGGGCTGTAAAAGTGTAATTTATAAGAAAAATAATCTCCAAAATTCTCGATTTTTTTTATAACTTCTGGGTTAAAAAACAATAATTTGTATATGATACTTGAAATAAATTTCCGTCTCGATTTCGGAAAAAGTGTCGCCTTAAATTATGTGATAACTATGCGCACAAATGCAATTGTTTAATTATTAAGTCTAACATGTTGTCTTAATAACATCTCTATTACACACAGCAAACCCAAGCAGTCAGAAGCTACTGTTCTATTATAATATCAATCATGTTTCAAAGATTGTCACATCATTTACAAAAAACTGGCTGCCCTACTATTTACATTAATTTTGTTTAAAGCATATTGTCTTACCTGCTATAGGTCCATGTGTCATGTCAACTCGCTTGCCATGATAATCTAGTCGAATCAGTACATCAGTAGAAAATTCTACACACCTAAAAGGAAATATTAGTTTAATAAAAAAATAAAAAAAACGTTTCTCAAAATATTTCACCATTAAAACGCCAATTTCTTGTTCCTGATTATATACCAAAAACTTCCAAAAGAAACACATTTTTTAGAAGATTTATAAAAAAACAATATTTTTTAACCATTTTTACACTCTTTAACTATTTAAACAAGTTATTTTACCTAAAGTAGATCGGCGAATCATCTGTAACGTTCGAAGAGTTACTATCAATACTCTCCTCAGGCTCAGTATGATATCTACTTTCCAGTAGTATAAGATTTTCATTAACGACTTGTTTGGCTTGCCGTTTAATTTGTTCTTCATTGTCCAGAGAAACACTCATTATTGGTGGATGGTGAGTTGGTGTACTTTGTAACGACGATTCCTTGTCTGTTTCTGTAAAAAGGGTATTTTAGTTACATATTGTCAACTCATTTTTAATCTTATTAAACAGTATGCACAGGGTTACAAGGTAGTTCATCTTTAAGAATGTATTGGAAAGCATAGAAGTAATGGTAAACTTGAGCCATTAAATGCTCAATTATATGCTATAAAAAAATTAAGGAATACTCGATTAATTCTAAATACAGGATGTCAGGAAAAGTCACCCCGTAAATCAAGTGTGGCCAACCCGCGGCACGCGTGCCACACTGTGGCACGCCTGGCCGTCTTAGGTGGCACGCCAAGTTTTCAACAAATAAAGAAAAAATAACAATATAATAAAACCAAACAACCAAAACTCACACTCAACTAAAGCAGAAAAAAAAATTTAATTGCCCTCACTGAAAAAGCAACATATGCACCGGGACTATAATGACGACACGGAGAACCGCAGATTACGTACGAAAAGGTACGATTCCGACCACAGCGGCACGCAGAAAACCGCCCACGCCAGCGCTAGAGTCATTCATATTACCAGCAACGCTACTTGTTATTCCCCAAGGCCAAAGCGAATTATGAATGGCTCTGGCGCTGGCGATGGCGTCGGCGGTTTTCTGCGTGCCGCTGTGCTCGGAATCGTATCATAAACGGGGTATACACGGTCATGCAAAACTGTCACATCTGTCAAAAAAGCCAAAGCTCGCGCGCAAATTAGATCGTGTGTATTAAAAAACTGCCACATCTGGCTTGGCATGCGACTCGATGTCGGAGTTTGATTTTTCGGGGCGCGAGTCGTGCAAACTTGTGCATGTGTAGGACCTGTCAGTTAACGTTTCAGTTTAGGAACGTCGTTTACGGGCTTATGTTGTTGGTTTGGTCAATAAAAATATTTTCGCTGAATTACGCTTATGTTCAAGCCACATCAGGGTTTTCTTTAACGTGGCAATGCAGCAAATATTTGATGCCTCGACCTATTAGTTATCATGTGATGAAAGTTATGATTTAATTATTTCAGTGTTCAGTTTTTGTCGATGTGTGGCGTACTTTTTTGCAAGAAATTAGTTTTTATCTATCGATTGCTATATTTAAAATGGCTTCAACATCAAAAAGGAAGTACAAAGATAATATCGCTGTGCGTGATTTCAATATTGCATGGGAGGAACAGTTTCTCTGCACGAATCAAAATAGTTCAAAGCCGGTGTGTTTAATTTGCGGCGCTTTTGTGGCAGTTCCGAAGAAATTCAACTTGGAGCGGCATTTCACTCAAATGCACGGTTCTTTTAATGCCACATATCCTGTTGGCTCAAAATTACGAACAGATTTTATAGGTAGAAAGAAACAGTCATTAGCAGGACAGCAGTCATTTTTTCACAAAAGAAGCGACGAGATGGAGTCGATGGTAAGAACCTCATACGAAATTTCCCTTTTATTGGCTAGAAAAAAAGCCGTATTCTGATGGCGAAGATATAATAAAACAGAGTTGGTCAATATTTGCTAAGCATGCGGGTGATGTAAAAATAAAAAGATGGTGGACCAGATAGCTCTATCTCCAAATACAGTAATGCGGCGGATAGATGATATGGCTACTTCCATCAATAGGCAAATTATTTCTGGAGTGGCGTCTTGCAAATATTTTTCTTTGGCTTTGGATGAGAGTTGCGAATCAACTGACAATGCTCAACTAAGTATTTTTGTTCGATATGTAGAGGATAATTTTGAGGTGTCAGAAGAACTTCTCGACCTGCGGCAACTATGTAATACCAGGCGAGAAGATATTTTCAATGAAATAAAAAGTGTTGCCGAGACGAAAAATTTGGATTGGGCAAAACTTGACAGCATTTATACAGATGGGGCTCCGGCAATGACTGGGAAGATAAAAGGGGCCGTGGCTTTGCTTCAAAATCATATTGGTAGAGAAATTGGAAGTTTCATTGCATAATACATCAAGAAAGTCTTTGTGCCAAAGATTTGGACTTTTCTTCAGTTATTAACCCAGTATTACACTGTATTAACAAAATTCGAGCGCAGGCGTTAAATCGAAGACAATTTCGTAGTCTCTTTCCTGATGAAACTGAAGAAATTGGTGAACTTCTTCTTCATTGTGATGTGCGTTGGCTTTCTAAAGGTAATGCTCTTAATAGGTTTTGGGATCTTAGGGAGGTGTTTTGAAGTTTTTAGAGGACAACAATGAGTGCTCACTTCTGAACAACGAAAATTGGTTGTGGGATCTTGCTTTTCTGACAGACATTATGGGAAATTTAAATAATTTAAATTTACGACTTCAGGGCAAAAATTGTATTTTTCCAACATTATTTTCACATATTTCCGCTTTTCGTGCTAAACTGGCACTTTTTGAAAATTTAATGAAACTTCAAAATATGACCGATTTAAAGATTTTATAAACGTCTTGTGCATCTCATTCGATAATAGATTTAGCGATTTCCAGAAAGATAAAAAAAATAATGACCTTTTTATAAACCCGTTTGCCATTTCTTTCCAGGAAATCTTCTCTGCTAAAATTCAAAATGAGATAATTGATTTGCAAAATCACTTAGTTTTAAAAAGCAAATACAAAGAAATCATTTTAGCAGATGCGAACAATCAAGATTATATTGAGTTTTGTAAATTTGTACCTGCTGCAGATTTTCCACAGTTACAAGATTTGGCTTTTAGGTATTGTTGCCGATTTGGATCAACATACGTGTGCGAACAGACATTTTCGATTATGAATATTATAAAAATAAATACCGGTCAACGTTAACAGACAGTCATTTGAAACATCTTACTTGCTTATTCAAAAATATAAAAAATAAATGATAAAAAATTGCTGTAACAAAAATGAGTGGCAGTAGTGGCACGCCCAAAATTTTTGGTATCGAAAGTGGCACAGCATACAAAAAGGTTGGCCACCACTGCCGTAAATGATAGAGCTCATAGAGTGAGTCAAAATAATGTCCCTGTTTTATTTATGACTTCTAAATAATGTTTGTCACATTAACAATAATTATATTTGAACAACTAACTTAACTCATACTAATGATCCTTCTCATATTAAACAGCTTTTCAACAGGTCGGGCTTATACATGGTAAAACAATTTATTTTGCTAAATGTATGCATTTTTGATAGAAGTGACAAATTTTAACATTTTGCTTTTACAATTTAATTTCTTCATCTTTTTCTACCAAAAAGGTCTACTTTATTTAAATGGACTGTTCTGTCCTATATAAAATTGCATTTTAAGAACATACAGACCCACAATTTAAAACAATAAAGATTTCATTTATGTAATACCATATTTAAACTGAGGTGAACTTTTTAAAGATGATTAGACAACTTTAGAAAATATATTGAGGTTCAAGGTGCACATATTAAATACTTTCTAAGATCTTAACTTTAAAGGTTTATATCCGAACACGTCAGCAAACTGCAAACCACCAACGGCAGAGGCCCAGCGACACCAACACTACTACGTATTTTTGAAGGTGAAAATGCTCTGCCGCTGCCGCCAATAGTTTGCATTCTGCCGCCGTGTTCTAAATTGTAACTCAAAAGGTATGATTCCAAGCATCGCGGCAAGCTACTAACTGCCGACGCAAGAGCCAGAGCAATTCATATTTTTCTTTCGCTTTGGGGTGTAACGACTAGTGGTAATATGAATGGCTCTGGAGATTGCGTCGCGTCGGCGGGTTTCTGCCTGCCGCGATGCTCGGAACCGTACCTTAAAGGATGATTCCGAGGACCGCGGTAAGTGGCTAACCACCGACGCAAGCAGCAGAGCCATTCATATTACCAGCAACACTACTCGTGACTCCCCAAAGCAAAAACGAAATATGAGTGCCCCTGCCGCTGCGTCGGCGGTTAGCTGCCTGCAGCGGTCCTCGGAATCCTACCTTAATACTCTACCGCTGCCTTCGGTAATTTGCATTCTGTCGCCGGGTTCTGAATAGGGCCTTAGCCATGACACCTAAGGTAGCAAAGTTTTGGTGTAGATAGATTGGATTTTATTCTTTTTCTTTAAATTTCCCGGGAATTGCAAATTTTGGCATTACAAAAAATTGTAAAAATGCCCGTGAATTTATTTAAAACGCCGCATAAACCGATGACGTAGTTTTAGTGTGCTTGCGTCACAAAAGATACAAGCTACCACATCCCTTTTCTATTGCTTTTTGCTTTGTTGGCATATTTATTTATCGCTGGCAACACTGTAAAGTTGTTTAAACTGGCAAATTGTGGAATAAATTTTAATCAACTTTAAAAATTATTAAAAAAACTATAGACAATTTTGTTAAAATTTTACTTTTTTCGGGTTAGTAACGTATTTAACTATTAAATAAAATAGTTTTTAAACATTGTTAAATTTAAACCAAGAGCATATTGTACCTAAATGGTGATTTAATATACAGGGTGTAAAGAAGAATAATAATAACATTATTTTGGCTTACTCTATTAACCTTATCGATTACAACATGAACTTTCCTATATATGAAAAAATAATTATGTTTAAGGGGATGCCGTAGCACGTTAAATGAGCTAAAACGCGATTCGCTGCCGTTTTTTAAATATTTGTTCGAGAAAAAAGTTGTATATTGAAAAGTTTCTTAAAATGATCCAAAGATTATCGGAAAGTTGGTTATTTTTACGGTTTTGTAATTTTGGGAAACTTATTGGGTTAATTATTACCATTACCAAAAATCAATTAACTTTCTGATAATCTTTGGACCATTTTAAGAAACTTTTCTATGTACAACTTTTTCTCAAAACAAATATTTAAAAAACGGCAGCGAATCGCGTTTTAGCTAATTTAACGTGCTACGGCATCCTCTTAATACTTTAAACTATTTTTCGTATTCACAAAAATTAAAATACTGACCTGCATTTGCTTCAGTCGTTTCCCCGCCAAGCTCTTTAAAGAAACTGATCATGAAAAGCAGCGCATCTTGATCAATATTTAAACGAATTGGTGAGAGGGTTATTTTCAACATACATTCTTGCGTTTTATGTTTGGGGTCTGGCCTAGTGTGTAATGCTTTTACTAAAACCTAAAACAAGAAAAATATATTGCGTTTAATATAAGAAAATAGAAAATAATATCATTAATATAAATTACCGATCAATCGCAATTATTTCAGGCATTCCTAAACTTCTTGAACTTTATTGAAATTGAACTAACCAGCAAGTTTTAAGATATAATAGTTTATCAACAACATGGATTTGTTTTTGAGCGACTAGTCGATACAAACCTTTTCGTTTATGCCAACTTTATATATAATTCTTTCGCAGAAGGGGCCAAAACTCATTTCATATACAGTGTGTTTACGTAAGTTGGCGGCAGATGGGAAACTTTTTTATTATTAATTTGACGAAAAAAGTAATTTCTTATAAAAAGTTGTGCATGGTCCAAAATCTATAACGCAATCGTCAGATATCAAAATGTGTCAGTCATATACGAGGATTGGCCAGGCAATTTTTGCTAAAGAGTAAAGTACCTGAATTTTTACTAATATCGCAAATTGTTATAAAGAAAAGATGTTTAGAATTAAAAGTTTCTTTCAAATATGCAATTTTGTTCATTTCCAAAAAAAAAAATTGTTTTTTTTTGGAATAATGGTAAAAAATTTAGGTTTGTACATTAGTGCACTATAGATAATTTAAATTAAGCTTGCAACATTGTTAAAAAGTCCTCATCGGCATAATTTTGAACTAGTATAAGAGTCCATGACAATTGTTGGTCAAGATTTTCTTTTAGTTGTGGTAGTTAATATTGTGTTTTTTAAATAATTTGTATAATTTATTGAATAAATGCAATAAAAAATACAAGAAGAATTAGTCTACAATTTGTGTTAAGTGTTTTGGTGGTTGTCATCATAGATTCCGTAAACAATTGTGCCATCAAGCAAAAGGTGCAAAGTCGGATTTGTTATGCCTGCAGTTTAAGTGTAAATATTTAAGAACTTACGTTTTGTCACTTTATACAGCATGAGCTGATCGGTTTCGTTCATCGGAATGCGTAGAAAGGAGACGGACTATCCAGTAAAGGTTAAACAGAGAACGAATTCACCTAAAACGCAAGGGGACGTAAGCAACTCCCACGCATCTCCCACTTTCATCATTTCAACCGATATCGCTGATAAATCACGTCCACTGCTTTGATAGTGAATAATACAAGTTTATTTTTATTTTATTTTCTTTCGTCTTGCTGCGGAGAACGTATTATGGTTAGCCCTAAATTCAAATAATATTACGCGCTTTTGGCTCATCAGGGTATGCAAAAATAAATTGTCCAACGACTTCTTGGGCACTATCCGCACAAGAATACCATTTAATTATTTATTATATATTATATATTTAATTAGTAATATTATTTTTTGTTCGGTAGTGTAGATTTTTTAACTATTGTTTACTTTTTACCGGCAAGGTTTAAATGTTAATAAAAAGTCGTGAAAAATGCGTATATATCAAAACAAATTCTGCGACGTTTCGTGAGAGGCGGGGCATCAGTCCCACTTTGTCGATGCTTCACTCGCCAATGTACCATATTAGATAGCTCAACCTGTATAAAATTACGCGGAACGTTAGCTAATAGACCTTAGAATAGGGCCAGTATAACCCATGCACTGAAGCCGTTCGGCTTATTGTGTCTTTTACGTATGGGTGATGTCAGCCAGACGGGACGTACAGCTTAACATGGGTTCCGAACCACGGTCCTATGCGTGACAACATAAGACCTCGTCCCCACCCAGGGGGACTAACGAACCTACCAACTGAGTGGGGTCCGCATGTCTATGGTTGCGCAGGACATGGCAAAGTGTGTTTCGGCGCCTGACTATTAGCGTCGATACATTTTGCACTTTGTCCGTCTTGTTGAGCTAACCCCTAAATTTTTAACCTTGGCCGCCGGCAGGATTCGAACCCACCTCACGTCGGTTGTGTGCTCGATAACCTGGCGCCTTACACGCTCAGCCAAACACCCGTCTAGCTGGTAACTACTCTTTGTTTTATTTAGGTTTTTAGATTATAATGCCTAATATTTTATCTGAAATTTAATGTTTCTTGTTTTCAAAAGTGCTTGCTTCTAGCCGAGACGCAAACCCAAAATCGTATATTTCTGTAAATATGGTAAATATTTTCGACACTTTTGATCTAGTCACCCATTTTTATCAGCTGATTGACCAAATTGCAACACTGCTGCTCCTTAATTTGAATTCCCTATATTTCATGATTATAAATGTCATAGGACAGTTTAAAATAAACTTTTTAAATTATTTGTTATTAAAACAAGAAGAATTTACAATGCACTAATGTAAAAACTTATATTTTCTCGATTTTCGCAGAAAAAAAAATAAATAAAATTGGAAATGAAAACAAAAATGCATATTTGGAAGTAATTTTTAATTATAAAAATCTTTTCTTTATAACAATTTGCGATATTAGCAAAAATACAAGTACTTTACTCTTGAGCAAAAATTACATTTTTGGCCAAACCTCGTACGTGACTGACACAATTTGATATCTGATGATTGCATTCTACGTCTTGGACCATGCAGAACTTTTAATAAAGAATTTTTTTTCGTAAAATTAATAATAAAAGTTTCCTATATGCCGCCAACTTACGTACAACTGTACACTGACTTTAGAAAGGCATTCGGTAAGGTTAACCATGACATTTTACTTTCACTGGCAGGTTATGGAATTTATGGAATACTGCTATCTTGGTTGGAGTCCTATCCATCGACGGTCTATCTCTCAAAATCTTTTAAGGTTACGTCGGAAGTCCCAGAAGGCTCTCACCTTTAACTCCTTTTATTTATATTTTTTATTAACAACATAGGTTCACATACCTCTTAAAAGCATAGGTTGTATGTTATCTTCCGATTATTTGCTGGAAGATATTAAGTTGTACACACGAGTTACATCTGTTCACATGATATCGTCATAAAACGACATCATTATTGTGTTTTTATGATGTCAGTGTAATGATATAGCTTTAAACATTAATAAATGTTGTCTTATAAGATTAATTAGAACAAATAAATTGTTTTCTCCTCAGTACTTCATTAATAATGTTATATTTACGGAGGTTTCTTTACTCAAAAATTTAGGTGTGTATCCGGACACAAAAATATTGTTCTCAGAACTAACCAGAATACTAGGTTTTCTTAGGACATCTTGCAAATACTTTGAAAACACGTGTGTCCACGTATGGACTTAACTATACTTGTAGAAATTTGTATTTTTAATATTTCGAAAAAAGTTATTCTTCATAAAAATCTTTGCTCTGTCATGGGTCATAATAAAATTCGCCATAGGATTTACAGGGTGGTTCAAAATCGCAAATATATTACTTTGAAAAATTTAAAAAAAAAAGAAAAACATATTTTTGAGAGTACCTAGGTAATTAAAAAGTGTAAAAATGTATAATAATGTTATTTGCTATGGGTTATGGTTTCTTGAGAAAATTAAGGTTACTGTTACAAAAAGAATAAACGTATATTTTTTCCGTGACGGGAAAAAACTTTCACATTGTATCTCTGTTAACAGGTACTAAAATGGGACTTTTCATAAAATTACTTTTTTCCCGAGGGAAAAAAGTGAGTACTTTTTTCCCGGACATACATACACGTAAGTAAGGGTTAATATTTAATTTTGGAATAATTTACTTACAGAACTTACATTTACCTTATATTAGGAGTCCAGTCAGATATTTTTATCTTTATAATATTCCAAATAACTACTAAAGGATCGCTTTTAGTTGTAACTTTTTAATTTTAATACGTCAAGATACAAAATTACATTGACATATACTAAATAATTTCCATAAGGATTTCCATAGTAATGCAACGTCTAATTGGTTTCAAATATACCATTTGACCAGTTTGAAACTTCATATTTTACATGAATAATTTAATAAAATGTTTTTTTAATAATAAGGTGTCGTTTTTCCCATCACAGAAAAAAATGTATTATACAAGGGAAAAATGTTTAGATTTTAGCTCTCGGTTTATTGTTTTCCTCCGCTTTGCATCGGGAGTCAACAAGACCTGGAGCTAAAATCTAGAACTTTTTTCCTTGTATAATAAATAACTATTTTTCAATTAAGAAAAAAAATAGAATAAAACCGTTAAAAAGAATCACCCTATCATATACTACAGACTTGCCACCGAAATGTGGTTTATTAATTATAATTTTTTTGGGTTTGTGGGGGTTTGTCATACATTTTGTTTCAGGCGACCGGCCAGTTCATAGGGGTCAATAGGGTTAAACAGGATCAGCTCATATACCCCGGAACCAGGATCGAAGCGCTCCCATTTTTTCCAATTTTTAGGCGTGTACCCAACGAAAATACCATCCAATAAATGAATCCGCCTAACCAACATAGAGCATATCTTCAATTTATGAAAATGTTGTTTTGGGAAATTAAAAAACAAATCGGTTATGAATATTTTTTTAACTACCTATTTAAATAACGTTTACGTTTTTATTTGCTGTGGAATGATA
>JACEGR010012082.1:0-12701 GCA_014170235.1 Listronotus bonariensis | reverse complement strand
ATAGTTTTCCAATTTAGGAACAGGGGGCGGGTCATATCAATCCTTCCGGGGGGGGGCCATGTCATCATTAAATGCCCCTATTTGCAATTACGTGTGTTAAGGTAAAAAAAAATTATTCGGTTACAAAGGATGGCCCCCGCGGCCGCCCCCTTGTGACCGCCCCTGTTTAGGAACGTTATATTGTATCATCGGATGCCAATTTTAGATATAATAGCATCTGTAGTATTACTTCCGGTTAAACCGGAAGTGATATAAACTTTATTATTTTAAATGAAACACCCTGTATATTTTTTAGAATTTGAATTCTACAGGTCATTCTTGATATAACACCTTTAATATATTCATAACCTAACTCTTTTGGTTTTGGAGAAATTGTCCAAACGACAGCACATTATGCAGTTTTATGGGAAAACAAATGAACATCGCAACAATTTAAAGTACTTTTCCTATGACCACTTGTGAAAATAGCAAATAGCACACTGATTTCATGCATGGAAAATGCGTTATATCACACTAGTGTTGCAAAGTACTTTTTATACGACTGCTTTAGAAAATGGGGTTTTGCACACGCTAAACAAGCTTTGAAAATTGTATTTTGCGCACAATGTGTGCAAGGAAAATATGTTTTTTTGCACACGGTTCTGTCTTTCAATATGATTTATTATGGTTTTTTATTGTTATGTCAAAAATATAGAAAACTCAAAGTAAGCTTTATTCCATAGCAACCGTCATAGTTTTCTTGTTTTGTTGATTAGATACCAATTTAGATACAAAAAAATTTTGATTTCGCGAAAAAATGTCCGATTCTGAAGAAATTCTAAAAAAGCGAGTTTAATCTCGTCAAACCTACTTCCAACAAAGTCAAGAGATCGATATGAAGCCGAGTTACATCGATTTATGAAGTGGAGACAAGCAAATAACGTACAAACGTTTTCCGAAAATGTTATGTTGGTGTACTTTGAAGAGCTGTCGAACAAATACAAGTCTTCAACATTATGGAGCACCTTTTCCATGCTAAAATCAACCCTGAGGGCAAACCAAAATACGGATATTGGGAAATACCAGAAGTTGCAGGCCCTAATAAAAAGAAAATCAGAAAACTATGTGCCAAAGAAGTCCAAAATTCTTAGCGAGAATGATTTTTGCCGCTTCCTAAAGAACGCTTCAGACGAGAAATATTTGCTAATCAAGGTAGGCATCACAGTTATTTTATTTATTTTATGGTGTCATTTTTTATAGTGAGAAGGTTTAGTAGGCAGGGTTACCCAATTCTGTTTTTAAATAGTGCTAGTTTCATAAAGTACTTACTTAAAATGAATAAAACTAAAGACTTATCGGTATTTTTTCTTGTTTCAGGCAGTGGTGGCAGTCGGACTTTCTGGGGCATGCCGAAGAGAAGAATTGTGCTTCCTTAAAAAGAAAATATGACGGATTTTGGCAGCGCAATGTTAATTAAACTAGAGAATACCAAAACGAAGATGCCGAGATCATTTACAGTGTCAGAAAGTCTCTACACCATCTTAAAAAGTATTCTGCCCTTCGACCTCCACTCCTGCAAACAGATCGTTTTTTCTTAATTATCAAAATGGAAAATGCACTCGCCAAAACATTGGAATTAACAAAATTGGCGGTATGGCAAAAGACATCGCCAAATTTTTGATGTTGGAAACTCCAGAAGCCTATACCGGGCATTGCTTTAGGCGGTCGTCAGCCACAATATTGGTGAATTCTGGATCAGATTTGCTGGCTCTGAAGCGCCATGGTGGATGGAAATCCAGCTCAGTCGCCGAAAGTTATATAGATGACTCGCTTAGTAATAAAATGGATGTTTCAGAGAGGATCTCTTCCTCTATGTCGTCTGTTGCGGCACAGCCACAACAGCAATTGAGTAATGAAGTGCCGCAAGAAAACTGCAATATGCCGACGACAGAGAACTGTATAAGCAAGGTGCCAGAAAATGTTGTCTCCATCGTTAAAAAGTCGATCAACAATGCGACGATTCCTGCAGAAGTAAACATTACAATTAATATTTTAAAATAGTTATGAAGTTTCCTGTTTGCTAAATTATAGTCTGTAGTTTCTTGTTTTCATTACTTTTGTTTTGCGTTTGTTTTTAAAATAAAAATTTACACAAAAAATGTTTTTTTTTATTTGCAGTCGTATAAAAGTATCGTAAAAACTCGTTAGAAAACCTCTTTGCACACTCGCGAGACTTGTGGACCTCGACTTCGTCTCGGTCCATCAATTTGTCTCGCCCGTGTGCAAAGAGTCGTTTTCAAACCTTGTTGTTTAATATACTATTACAGCACTAGTGTTGCAAAGTACTTTACAACACACCATTTATTATATTTTGTATTATAATGTATAGTTGGTTGCCTAAGCATGATTGTCATAAATTAATAAATCTAGTGACTCAGGCATTCGACTATTGGCGCGGTGATTAGCCGTGGTGGTACAGTTCTGTTAAGATGGCTAAATTGTACTTTTGTGTATTTTTGTAATAGTTTACTTTTATGAAATATAGTTCTTCAAAGTGCATTAATGGCTTTTTGTTGTTAGCACAACAATAATACATATTTTTTCTTAAAAATATGAGGAAAAACTGTTATTTTTACTTAATTTTACATGTGATGTTCAGTTTCATTAACTCGTTTTACCAATTTTACCCCACCCAGCACCCCTTTTCACTCCCCGATCCCGTAAGTTTATTTACTGATATTTTTAAAAAACGGAATATTTTGGATACACCACTTACGTTTTATTTAGAAGAGTGTCTAAAATATGTAAAAATCGATAATTTTTAAAAAACCCTTATAATAGCAGAAAACCGTATTAAACTATTAGCGTTATTACCTAACAAAACCATACAATTTTTATTAAGTGAGGGCCTTTTTAAATTCCAAAATGATAAAAGTTATATAATGCTTCTAGGTAGGTGATTTTCCATGTAAAAATATTGTCAAAACAGTATAATATAGCAGTGAGGAAAAGTATATATCACACTAGTGTTGCAAAGTAAATATCACCCTAGTGTTGCAAAGTTCTCAATTGTTTTTTATTTTTCTGAACAGACAAACTTTAATTTATTTTTTTTGGTGAATAATTTGTGGTCGTAGGAAAAATAGTGTACAGTACTCGTGTGAAAATGACTTTCTTACACTCGTGGGTTTGTCGCACTCGGCTAACGCCTCGTGCTACAATATTCCCACTCGTGTGAAATTAGTCATTTTCCACACTTGTAATGTAATATACTATAAAATAGTTCTTTAAAAAACTCTACCTTTAGAGACCATTATAATACTACTTCCTGTTTAACCGAAAATGCTGTAACATTTGAATTTCCAAGTATGATAACCCTGAAAATTTTAATGGAACACCCTGTATATTTCCTAAGATTTAAATTCTTTAAACTATTCCTGATATAAAACCTATAATATACCCATAATATAAGTTTAGTTTTAGAGAAAACGGCGTTTGAAAGTTCCAGACGACGAGAAAATATCCTATTCCAAACTGTCTATTGTGAGCTCGTTCAGACCTTTTTTAACTCAGTTTTCTCAGAGTTTCTTTATGAGAAGGGGTTTAGACATAAGCAAGACCGGCGATAGCTTTTGTCAGGGACGTGAGGGTGTGAGAATTACGATTTCGGTTGGCAGTTCTGTTCAAAGTTGGTAGCATTATCAGCTGATGACAGAGTCGTGCCTTGTCGAAGCTTTGTTTGGTAAAAACTGGAAATTTGCCATTTTCATTTTGGTTGTATATTTTGCAAGGATTTCCATTTGTTAATGTTTTTGGTTAGTTTAGAGACTTCACATATTATTGGTTCGGACTCGTTTTATTTTAGAGATTTTGATAGTGTTTAGTCGAATAGTTTTCAGTCATTCGTGTTTTTGTATACATATTAGATTAGATTAGATTAGATTAGGAGGTGGATTGCATATCCTCTAGCACTGCAACCTGCTCAGGTTTATTGTGTGTCCTCCGTCCATAGGTTAGAGCACGCTATCCAAGCCGGTCTGTTTAATCAGACTCCACAAGCTTGAAACTGGCCCCTTGGTATATTTTGCCGCTTTAGGTTTTCTTCACCCAGCCTTGCAAACCGCAGACGACAAAGGGCTTCGCAGTAGCACCATACGTGTTCTGCGGTTTCTTCCTCCTCCTGGCAGAACCTACATAGGTTTTCTTCTGCCAGGCCCATAGTTTCCAGGTGTTTATTCAGTCTGCAATGACATGTCAGTTGACCCACTATTATTCTTACTGCCTTCCGGTTATAATTCAGAAGGTCTTTTGTAAATTCTGGCGAGTAAGCCTTGATGAACACTTTCGCCTGACGCTGTCCTGGTGTTCTCATCCACCAGTCTTGTGATTCCCTCATAATCCATGATCTAATGGATGACCTTACCTGGCATGATGGAATACCACAGTAGGGCTCGGGACCTACCATTGTCCTGCCAGCCCCTTCTTTGCCAATTTATCAGCTTCTTCATTGCCTTCGTGGCCTTCGTGTCCTGGTACCCAGGCAATGGTTAGCTTGTTGGACGCACCCACCTCTTCCAGGGCAATTACGCAGTCCCGCACCAGCTTGGAGCTGATTTTGCATGAACTGAGTGCCCTGATGGCTGCCTGGCTGTCCGAATAGATTACTATGGTTTTATCCTCATAGCTCCTTCTGATGATTTCCCTAGCACATTGTTCTATGGCTACAATTTCGGCCTGGAACACAGTAGGGTGTTGTCCGAGACCCAAGTTTATTTTCGTCCTTGGTTTGTCCCCATATATACCTGCTCCAACTCCTTGGTCTGTTTTGGAGCCGTCTGTATACCAGATTAGGTCGGCTTTGATGGGAGGCCCAGCCACCCAGTCCTTTCTGTCTGGTATTAAAGTTTGAAAACCTTTGTTTAGCCAGTAGCTTGGTACCATTTTGTCTGAAGGCATCTCACACACTGAGTTGACTTCTTGGTCCTCCTTGAATCTCCATTGTATGGCCCTTTCCTGTCTTATGATAGGACTCTGGCCTTGTTTGAGACGGTATTGTACCGCTTTCACTTCACCCTGTATGTAGATGTGAAGTGGCGGTAGATTGAGCAGCACTTCCAGTGCTGCAGTAGGGGTTGATTTCATGGCCCCGTAATACATAGACAAGCGAGTCTCTGTATACTTTGTAATTGCCTTATTGCCGTCTTTTGTAGCGTCTTTAACCCCAGGCAATTGACCCGTAGGTTATCATTGGTCTGACGACCATTTTGTATAACCATAGGTTCATCTTCGGACTGAGTCCCCAATTCTTTCCGCAAAGTCTTCGGCATCTACCCAGGGTAGTTCTTGCCTTCTGAGTGACTTTGCTTAAGTGTGGTCCCCAGGTTAGTTTTTGGTCAAAGATGACTCCTAGATATTTAACCTCTTTTGAAAAGGGGATTTCCACTCCGTTGAGCCTGGAAGGTCTTAGTCCTGGAAGGAACTGTTATTGTTTTATGAGGGTTGACTGAGAGTCCCTCCTGTTTGCACCATTTGTCAACGATGTCTACGGCGTTCTGCATTCTGCCTGATATGTGCTCTAGGTGACCCCCATTGACTACAATGACGAGGTCATCAGCATAACCCAGGCAGTTGTACCTTTCACCAGTCAATTTGTCGAGAAGTTCATCTACCAGGACTGCCCAATATAATGGCGATAGAACGCCTCCTTGTGGACAGCCCCTCCCCACTTTAGCCTCCATTGTTACTGTGCCTAAGGTGGATCTTGATGACCCTGTTTCTCAGGCTGGCTTCGATCCAGTTGCAGATCGTGTCGGGAATTCCTTTTTTCCTTAGCGCGTTCATTAGTGAGAAAGTTGGTACGTTGTTGAACGCGCCTTCTATATCCAAAAATGTTGCCAACGCCACCTCTTTGTCGTCAATCGACTTTGCCAGGAGTCTGTTTAGATCGTCTAGTGCTAGATCCACAGACATTCCTGGTTGGTATGCGTATTGGCGCTTGTTCAGAGGATTCCTATGAAGGGTGCTTCCTCTGATGTATCTATCCACTATTTTTTCCAATGCTTTCAGCAGGAATGAGGATAGACTGATTGGTCTGTATGACTTAGGCGTCCTTTCTAGGGATTTGCCTACCTTGGGTAGGTAGTATACATATGATACAGATGATTGTCCACTAATTAATGGTATACAGAAAAACCACAGATTTCTTAAGCGAAAATACCCATTTAGGATTTAAACAAACATACCTATATCCAAAAGTCAATGATAAGGAAGATACGGGGTGTTAAAGAGATATAAATATTTTTTATTCATGCATTTCGATAATTTTTGATATGATTTAAACATTTTAATAAAACTCGGTATCCAGGAGTTTTTAGATATCAGCTATTTATATCTGCGCAGTTGTAGTTATAGCTAATACGATGTTATTAAAGGTACATACATACTTTCGGGTGCACTGGAACCCCGTATCTTCCTTATAATAAACTTTTGGATGGTAGGTATGTTTGGTTAAATCTTAATATTTTGGCATAAGGAATCTGTGGTTTTTCTGTGAACCATTCATTAGCGGACACCCTGTATACAAAGTTTTGAAAATGGTTTTTGACTTACGGAACCATGGAAAATGTTTTGCTCTGCCAGGTACCTCATCGTACTGTCGTCGCTTTGATAATTTTTAATTTTCAATATTTAAACCACTTTTATGTTTATGTTTTAAGTTATGCCTATTAAAATAATCCAGTAAATTTTGTTTACAACATGCAGTCCTTTTTGTTTTCTCCTTAATTCTACGCCACTGATCTGCCTAAAATCAAACATGGCCAAAAATGGCCCGACTTGACGTCACAGCCGCGCTAGCCAATATGGCGAATGTCGTGACCTTATCTCATCAATAGACTTTGAGTTTTTTCTAAAACTAAAAAATATAGGTTATGTGTATAATATAGGTTTTATATCAGGAATAGCTTAAAGAATTTAAATTTTAGGAAATATACAGGGTGTTCCATTAAAATGACCAGGGTTATCATACTTGGAAGTTTAAATTTTTCAGCACTTCCGGTTAAACAGGAAGTAGTATTATAATGGTCTCTATAGGTAGAGTCTTTTAAAGAAGTTTTTAAGCATTTTAAATTTTTTCGATGTTTATTTGTTTTCCCATAAAGCTGCATAATGTGCTGTCGTTTGGACATTTTCAAACGCCATTTTCTCCAAAACCAAAAGAGTTAGGTTATAAATATATTTAAGGTTTTATATCAGGAATGACCTGTAGAATTCAAATCCTAAAAAATATACAGGGTGTTCCATTTAAAATATCAAAGTTTATATCACTTCCGGGTAAACCGGAAGTAATACACAGATGCTATTATATTTATATTATTATCCGATAATACAATATTATGTCCCTAAATTTGAAAACTGTACTGTTGCACTGAAAAAAATAAATTGTTGCATAGTAATTTTGTTGTAACCCGGTATAATAAAAAATAAAGAAAAAACTTCATATGAACGTATGTCCTAAACGTCTTAGTTTTTAAACTACGGGGTGTTAAAATTTTTAAGAAAATAAACAACAGGACACATTTTTTGGCATACAACAAAAAACGTATTTTTACCAGTGTCGTCGCTGATGGATTTAAGGTAAATATTTTATAATAAAAAATGGTACGCCACTGCATTTTTCTAAAATAAAAATATTTTTTAAAATTTTCTTTAGGTTTAAAACAAATTTGATCTTTTAAGTGTTTTTGATAGGGATTTGACTATGCCGAGATATGGTTTCTTCTGGTGCATAGGGGTCGTCCTCCAAAGTTTTTAAAAATATCTGAATTGATATACTTAAAAGTTATTACAAAAAACAATAATTATTTTAAAATTTTTAACACCCTGGAGTTTAAAATAGATAATTATGTTGGCACCGCGGTCTGTAATATTAACCATTGGACACACACTACAGTCCTCCAGAGATTTACCTGTGCAGGTATATCTCCGCAGAAAACCAGATGCCGTAGAGTGTGTGGGACAACTCGGTTTACCGGAGAGGTTTTTAGGCTTTCATGTGGTGTTTCGGTGGCCTGCACAGGTAAAAAAAATTGCATTGCTGATACACCTGCATAGGTATATCTGTGCAGGTCTACCCGGAGTGTGTGTAGCAGGCATTAAAGTCAAGACACGTGTACCGTATTATAAAAGTAAAGATTTATTGATCAAGTGTCATAAACTAAAATTTTATGTTCAAGTTTATATTATTTGTTAATAATATAATGCAAGTCGTAAAATACATAATCTGAAACTTTGCCAGACTAACAATGTAAAAATATAATTTTGGACATAATCAAACGAGAATAGGTCTCACTTTTGGCATTACTTCAAAAACTTAAAAATACCTTAGCTCATTAATTAATTGTTAATAATTATTATTTCGGCAACCTTTTGCTATGTCTACAAAAAAGTACTTGTTTTTAAACAGTTGCTTTTTATTTAGACCTTCAAAAAGTACTACTTAATAAGCCTATAATAATATTTACACTATTACACTAGTACTAAGCAATCATAAAAACAAGATTAAAGTGTAAAGATATCCTATTAACTTAAATTAACTTATACCGGGTGATGCATCGCCGCACCGGACGGGACATAGGAAATCCCACGTAATTTTTAATGGGGTCAATTATTGGCTCCCCTAATTATTTTAGAGAAAAATTCTATCAAAGTTTATTAAAGAGCATGCAAATCTACGTCCATGGTAAAAACATTAGATTTTTCGGCTTTATTATTATCAAAAAAAATCGTACAGTGAAAAGCTTAAAATTGTATTTATACAAACGAATTAAGTTAAGTTAAATTAAACTAGAGTAACAAATTTCAAGAATTTATGACATTTATAATATTTACATGCTTCAATAAATTATTATTATTATTACAATAATTAATATGTTTGAAATAAACTTAAGATTTAAGAAATTTTTTAAATATTCCTCCATTGACTGCTAGACAATAACCCAGACGTTCATAAATGCCTTTTTTATCATAATTTTTCTGCAACTAAAGATATGTCCACAAAATTTGGAACACTACGACGGTTTTCGTTTAAAATAATAAAAGCTATTTTTGATTCACAGCAAGCACGATAGTAAGAGCTTTAAGCGGAAATTGTGAAAGCGCTGTCTTTGATCTTAAAGCAAGAATAAAAACTTTTTTTTTTCAATCAGCCGCTCGACGCTAACGCTTAGTATCGTGTCCAAGGCCTAAGGCCTGCCAGCCGGCTGCAATATTCCTGAACGAACAAACCGAGCCGCGCCGGCCGCTCGAAACAAACAAATATTATCCGCGTTTCTAAAGTATATAAACTGGTTTAAAGACGCTTTTTACCACAAAGTATTGTAGTCATTTAGGGCAACATAAAGATATTTGAAACTATCCGCTAGATGCTTACGCTTTGTTATCGTGACCAAGATCTTAAAATATCTATTTTTATATTTGTTTATTTTTCAAAAATAACCATTATTTTATAATTTTTACAAATAATTTATCTGTTATAAAAAAATGCGATAACATAAATTCAATCTTGCCAAATAGTATTTCTAAAAATATTCGGGTCGGGTATTTTTTTCAATGGTCGTGTCATGTTTTTTAAATATCCATATTTTATTTTGACATTTGGTAAACGTCGAAATAAAGGAAAAGCATATGTCGCCGGCTTTTATGTATTATGGCAGATGTTAAGATAATATTTTTTTCTGTAAAAACTATTAATGCACCTAACTAATTTGGTAACGACCTTACAATAACTTTGCTTTCCTAAGCCGCTCTTACTTGCTGTAATAACGTGGAATCGGGTAAAAGCCCCTGGGGACTCCGAATGGAAAGAACCAATGAGGATACAAAAGGGAGAGAAACATAAGCTTTGTTCGCGGGTCCAATTTCCGAACCAGTTCAGGGACTATTCGCATGCGCAGTAAAAAGCAGCGTTAGCGGTTAGTAAAATCACAAAAAAACTTAGCTTTTAACTTCTTTGGTAAAATCCTGAATTTCTAAGTAACAGTTCTGTGTTGGCGGGTCACAATGGGATCAGTTTGTTACTGGTTCGTAACCGAATTAGCAGTCCTGAAATTTTTGTTAGTACTAACACTTCAGTTAGGGATTTCATGCGTAACATTAGAGACATTTTGCACCTCTTATTTTGCAATTCCGTTGTGGTTAACGTTATTCTGAGTCTGCGCAGTATCGCAAACATGATCCGTTATCGTTATTAACCATACCGGACTCCTTTAATTACGGATGAATACCGAAGAGCTTATCGTTATCGTTATCGTTATTGTTAAACTGCGTGGTTGTCGGATTGTAGAATTTTTATTATCAATTATTTAAGAAGGTTGACATTTTAATGCCGTATTAATTAAAATATCATTGATACATAGGCTCTAATTAGCGAAAAATCCATAGCAGTAAGAAAAATAAAATAGTGTAAAGAAATTAAAACGGACTTGCATTTTTAAGGATGTTTTAAATCAGTAATCTATTTACATGTCACAATCTGGCACACTTGCTTTTTATTCTACTACCAAACCTAACCTTACTTTTTGTGTTTTGCTTATACTGTATTGTTACATCTACTTTAAAAAACAAAATCAAGAGAATTATTTGCATATATTGAAATATCAATATATAACTTAAGGAGAATAAAAGTAAGTACTGATTTTTCGTAAACTTTAAAATCGGTGAACCACAGGTAAAAATAAGGTTATATGTCGAAAGCGCAGACGCAAGATAAATTTATTCGAAGAGGCTGCAAAATCTCTGTCTAAAACTGCTGCTGTAATCGTTATGTTTAATAACGATAACCATAAGGAGGCCAAAAAACGTCTGTTATTTTAAGAGGTGCAAAATGTCTCTATATTGACATGATCAGCTGTTTTGTGTGTTTGTGGTAGAGGAATTTAACGATGTATTACAGTTTATTTGCTTCTGTCACTTTTTATATAAAATACCTGTTAATTTTTTTTTTTATATTTTTGTGATTATGAGCATATACTGGTTAAGCAAACAGGTATTGGGATATCGGTCAGTAAAGCAACAAAAAAGGATGCATGTGACTTATCCAATCAGAAATGTTTACAAGCAGGTATTCACGTTAAATTGTCTCCGAGATTGTCTCTTTTCCCCACATTGCCTATGTGTTATGTTATTTAGCTGATTCGGTATAAACATAGGATATTTAATTGGTATTCCGTATGAATGTATGTATGTAATGAAATAATTAAAGATTTGATCAAACAATATAGACAATATTACAAGACCAGCAGGTAAATAATTAGTTTACCATTTTTTGTTCTTTAAATTTAATCTTTAGTTAAATACATGTATGATAAAAATGGGAGGAGGCGGGAATTTCTCGTCTCCCGCCAAGAGACCTCTAGAGGCTCTCGACAGCATAACGATTTATATTTTCTTTGGATTTAATCTTTTTTTTATTGGTAAAGTACGAACGTTTAAGTTTATCACAGCTACGTCATATGCAACCAAATGTTTGCATACAACAGCACCGACTTGCTATGTATTTTTCTAACATAGGCATCGGTTTATTGTAAAGTTCTCGCCAGTAGAGAAGATGCCACGGCGTCATCACTTCTGTTTCACTTTCAATTATTCTCCTTTTTGTTGCTCGCACACGATGTAAACGACGCGTTTAGACAGCGATAGTTGATTGCCGTCTATATTTGTATGACGCTTGTGGCATCTTTGTAACTGGTTTTTAGTCGAGCACAGAATAACTAGCTTCCGCAAATTGTTGATATATAGTTTCTGTAGTCGATGAGACGTGTGTTTGGGGTATTTTGCTGTTATCAATGTATGACGTAGCGGTGTTTAACTTCAGCGTTTGAACTTTATGGTATATAATTTAAGCATAAAAAATACTAACCAAAAAGCTATGTTACAAAAATCCTTAGCTGTGGAGAGTCGTCGCTGACTAGGCTACAGCCTAGGGGGCCATGAAAAAATAGGCGCCAGACAGGGGAGTAATAGGCGCTAGATAGGGGAGGTTTTAAAAAGTTGGATTCTTCGTGAGTAATGTCTATGTGAATAAGATGCTTTGGAATGAAATAGGCGTGAAAAGGAGGGAATGACTTTTTTTTGCTCTTCAAAAATTTTTGGTGGAAAATAGGCGTCCCGGGAATTGTAGCCTAGGGCGCCTGAGACAGTTAATACGGCCCTGGCTATAGAACGGAAGCTTTCACGGCCTTGGTCAACTAAAGAATCTTGGTTATTGGGTTTGGATCGAGTTCCAATCTCGTAAAGATCCCTAAAGATGCCTCGTAGAATCAATGGCGAAACGTCGGTAAACGATTTTAATTTGACGCGGTTCAAACCCAAGAACCAAGATTCCTGGGAGAGGGACAGTTTCCATACGCTAACCCATTGAAAAATAGAACACACCTGCGACTAGTCCTGTCAAGTTAATCCACGTTAATCCATCGATCAGGCCTGTTAAATTGTGTTTCATTTTTGTGTAAAAACACGAGTTGGCTTGGAATTATGGGTTTATATTTAATTTATACAAAAAATATCCATTTTAATGTAATAACTTTGTTAGTGGTTTAATAATACAGGGTGCGTTTTTAAAACTTACAATGGCTAATTATATTTCCGGGGGAATATAAATGATGTATTTTTCGAAACACCTTTATCAACCCGTTAAGCTGCACCCCCAATCTTGGCAATACCCC
>JACEGR010012081.1:0-12706 GCA_014170235.1 Listronotus bonariensis | reverse complement strand
TACAGTTTGCCCACTGAAACGTGCGAGACGACGCAAGAAGGCAGGGGAAATAATATTCTGCATTATCCAGTCTAATCAGAGGCGTGCAAATAAATGATTGCTAAACAGTTTAAATATGATAAAAATATGTAAGCAATAATTTATTTTTAAAAATGTAGTGGAAACTGCAAATATCTAAATATTTTTAATTATAATGAGAATATCATCTCAGTAATATAATTAATAGCATCAGTGATACTAAAAGAATTCCAGATTCGAGTTTTGAGTAGTCCTATCTCTATCCGTTTTACACTTTACACTTGAAAACGGACAGAGATAGGACTGCCCGAAACGTTGTGTGAATATTTATAAATAAAGAATATGAAAGTCCGAAATTCCTTTAGTATGACTGTATTATTGTCTACCACATTCAAACAAAGTTAATAGGTAGCATTTTTTTAATATATACATATATAAAATATATTAATATAAAAATGTAAAAAAATAAATAAACCTGGAGAAAATAAATAAAAAATCTTACAGAATAATGGTACAAAACAACAAAATTCTTATACTAAAGAAAAATGTTTAACAAAAAAGGAAACTCTTGTATTTATGCACAAAAATGAAAAACTTCATTTAATAAATATTGTAGCAGAACGAACGTCCATAATTTTGGTTGGCGTTTGAAATAGTTTTTTATAACCTACAAGAAATGTCTACGTAATGGTGCGTTTTCACGTTCTTGCAATTTGCGAAAATTGACTTGTGCATGCCAATTTGTGCAAGTAAATTGGTGCATGTAAAAGAAAAGTTTGGCTTGTGTACTTAAAAACGAATGTAATAGTTCAGTCTAATTTGCACAAATGGCATGCACAAATCAACTTGCGCATGCAGATTTTTACTTTAAGGTGGGTTTTTGCGCTCATGCAATTTGCGCAAGTGTGCAAATTAGACTAAACTATTACATGCGTTTTTACAGTCAAGTCTATTTGCACAAATTTGTAAAGATTATCAGTAAACGATGGAGTACGATGACGAATTGTTAGCATTAGCTGGTGTTTGTTTAATTAAAAAGAAAAGATAAAAACCTAGAATATCGCAGAAGAGTTGGATCGAAAAAAGAACCATTTACTTTCATATTAATTTAATAATAAAATAGAGTTCAATAAATTCCAAAAGATTTTTTTCTTTCACTGACATTATTATTACCACAAAAAAAACAAATAATGATAAAGACCCATCAAATAGAATACGATAAATTAAAGCCACATTCACGCCAAAACAACTATTATTTATTCACTACGTATGTCTTAAATTTGTATGTCGTTGACACACATGCATTTGCACCAACCACATGCAAATTATCTGACCATCCAGGATTTACACAAGCCAAACTTTTTGCTTGCGCAAGTAAACGATTTTTGTTTACATGCTAAAATTTATTTGCACAAGTCAATATGCGCAAATTGCATAAGCGTAAAACCCACCTTTAGGCTTGATAGGAAAACAGATTTATTTATTTAATTTATTATTTAGTTACATCCATACCTACCTTAATTATTTTTGAATGCGATGCAAAATCAAAATACTACTATCTACGGTATAATACCCACCCAAAACCACAACACTAAAAATTGTTAATGGGAAACAAATATTTTAAAAGCCGGGTAAGTACGGTAAGTACAATAAATTCCAAACCATTCGCATTCCCCGTCTATGTTGATGCGATGCTCCACCTCCTTGGAGGCTCGTTCCAGCGGCAACCAATCAGTAGACATTATTTGAGTGCTTATCTTGGTAAAGTAGCACTGTTGTCGGAAATTAAGAATGTAAAAACATTTTAGGGCGATATGAATAATAAAACATAGTATAAGCGGTTCATCTAAGAAAATAGAGCAATAAAATAAAATATCTTTTGGGAATTAAAAATAAATCAATAACAAGGTGTAAACCCGAACTGTATAAAATATAAAATATTATATTTAAAAAAGTATAAAATAGGTTCACAGCATTAGAATGAAAAACTGGCAACATCTAAAAAGCAACTTCAGTTTTTTTCCGCATTCTTTTCATCTGGCTAGACTCAGTTGGTGAACTTTACGTTAGTTAAGGTAGGAATCCACGATGAAAGTTTTTCATGCAATTTTTGTGTAATAAGTCAAAAATTTCAAGTTTCCCTGTAAAACAAAGAGTGTTTCAAGAAAATAAATAAATGGAATGCCCTACTGTCGTTGATATACAGGGTGACCCACCATATTCGACACGGTCTGTAGCTGGATAACCATGGGGTTTTAAAAAAGTAAATACTGAAACATATACAGGTCGGATAAGGCCACAGTATAAAATTATTTTACTCTATACAGAATGTCTCAAAAAAGTGTGACGTATCAAAGTTATATTTCTTTAAATGGAACACCCTATATTTTATGACGGTTTTAGATCCTACATAAAAAAATTATTTAGGTTTGTTAATAGTACCAAATGTCTAATTTTATTCGTTTTTGTGATATTTGATTTTTTTTCAAAATGCAGGGGTGCAATTAAATTAATTTTATTTTAACAATATAAACTCCTTAAACTTTAAAATTTGTTACAAGATTAGGAAAAGTCTGCCTTATCATACCTAGGTCATATCGAGATCATAGATTATGCAGGCTGATCAAAAATACATTTCAATTTTTTAGAAAGTCAAATTGCAATATCTCTCTTATTTTAAATGGAACACCCTATATTTTTTACACCACATGATGACAAACCAAATGCTCTTTTCAAATGGTGTATAGGTTGCCTATACCTATCTTTTATACTTTTTAAGTAAATTCCGTTTTAACATATTTTTATTCCAAATGTCTATTTAAATGTATGTAGGCTGTGATATAGCTATGCCTATTTACCAAGCCGTTATTGCAAAATGTAAATTTGTTGGAAAAAAGCACAAAATTAAAAGATTTTGTATTATCTGCCACTATTTTTAAAATTCACAGAAAAAAATTCATTAGTTGCTTATAATGCTACTTCCAATAACACTTATTTCAGCTGAATGTGGTAATGATAAAACTTGTGTTTTAAAACAATCCTAATAACGCCTCTGGTCAGTTATGACGACATTCTGTGACCTATAACTCGTTTCTTCCATTATCCATAATCACTGTGTCAAATTTTTTAAAGCAACTATTAAAGTTATCAGATGGTTTCTCCTGGAATATTTTTCAGGATTAACTCTAGACTAAAGTAAACCATTTTTTTCTACATCCTACCAGTATTATATCATCTTGTTGTAGAAGAAGGG
Organism: Listronotus bonariensis; assembly: GCA_014170235.1. Lineage (NCBI taxonomy): Eukaryota > Metazoa > Arthropoda > Insecta > Coleoptera > Curculionidae > Listronotus > Listronotus bonariensis. The sequence continues at coordinate 9,435 of JACEGR010012081.1, read as the reverse complement.
TTTTTATTTAAAAATCATTGAAATTTCTTTTAAACTGACTAAAACACTAGTAATCAATAAATGGTCGTTGTTATTTTCTTAAGAAAATATTAATGACTGCTATGTCACAGCCAACTTTAATTTAAATAAACATTTGGACTAAAAATTTGTAAAAACAGATTTTACTAAAAAGCACAAAAGATAGGTATAGGCAACCTATACACCATTTGAAAGAGTATTTTATTTGTCATCATGTGACGTAAAAAAATACAGGGTGTTCCATTTAAAATAAGAGAGATATGGCTATTTGATTTTCTGAAAATTGAAATTATTTTTTGATCACCCTGTACAATATTTGATCTTGATTTGACCTACGTATGATATGGCAGACTTTTTCTAATCTTGTTACACATTTTAAAGTTTAAAGTGTTAAAAGTGTTAAAGTAAAATCAATTTAATTTTACCTCTGCATTTTTCAAAAATCAAATATCACAAAAACGAATAAAATTAGACACTTAGTACTATAAACAAACTTGAGTTATTTTTTAAAGTAGAATCTAAACCGTCATGAAATATAGGGTGTTCCATTTAAAAAATATAACTTTGATACGTCACACTTTTTTGAGACACCCTGTATAGACTAAAATAATTTTATACTGTGGTCTTATCCGACCTGTATATGTTCCAGTATTTACTTTTTTAAAAAACCCCATGGTTATCCAGCTACAGACCGTGTCGAATATGGTGGGCCACCCTGTTCCATTTCTTTCTTTTTTAATATGTATAGGATAAAGTTTTATAACTATTTTTTTAACATTGCTGACTTGTGTAAATACATTTGTATGTGTATGTTGACATCAATAAATAATTTTGAATTTTGAATACAAATCAGCCCCGGGCCTCCAAGCTTTTTTTTTTGCTCTGGTTAGTATGAATGAAGGTAGAGAAAAATGAAGTAGTTAGGACCTTTTTTGCTCTTCAAATTTTTAGGGGCTCCACTTTATTTTTTGCCCAGGGCCCCTCCTGCCCAAGCTACGCCATTAAGGATATCGTTTTTTCACATTTACTTTATGTTCATATTTTATCTACAAAATTTTGACTATGCCTTTATTTTTGTATTAGCAAAAGAAGTCTTGGAAGGTCAACTTTTATACTTTTTAACTAATGGGGATAAAATAATTAGTCCAATTTAATCGGGACATGGTTCATGTTGTCCTCTCATTATTTTCGTACAGTCGCACACGTACTGAAAAGCCTGAAAACCTAGTTATTCGATGTCCATTATTTTTGTTAAATTGATTTTAAAAGGGCCGGTGGCACAAGGCCAAACAAAGTCAAACCGAAAAGATCACACGCCACACAGCGGGAGCCGGTTTAATGGGGCGCATACTGATCCCTATTGTTAAGCGATGATAAGGGCTTTGTTTGGTGATATGCTTTTTCTTTAAGGTGCACGTGATCTCAAAATTATAGTTTTTATATTTGTACTTTTATTTTTGAAGTTATGGCAAAGAGTAGATATGTTTATTTTTAATCTTTAATTATGGAACGCCCGTGGCAAAATCAACTCCTAACCAAATACTTGCATGAGAAATATGTACGTAAAAATAAGGAAAAGCAAGAATATTCAATATTGGAGATCAATCCAAATGGTTCATCTTTTGAAAGTGAATATTTTTCGCTTAACCTATGCCTATTTGGGTTCTGAGATAAAGATAAAGCCTCGACAGTGAAGACTATTGGATGTGCCTCTAACTTAATTCAGTATTTCTTTAAAAGCAAAAAATATGCACAGGCTAGCTTTTAGGATTGTTTTTTTAATGGAACACTGTATATCTGTATATTATATCAGATTATCAGAATTGAATGAGATCTTTAAAGAGCTTTAAGAAAATACTCCATACACTATACAGCAGGGGTGGCCAACCGGTCGATCGCGATCGACTGGTCGATCGCGACTATTAGTCAAGTCGATCGTAGCAAGGTCAAAAATATAAACACCTGAACCAGGGCCGTGCCTACCAGGTGGTGCAAGGCACCAGGGCGCAACGCATGTGAAAATGAAAGGCGGAAAGTCGGAGAAAGGGCAGAAAGTGCGGGTGGTTGTTACAAATGATTGTGATTTTGAAAAAATGAGGTGGGGACTTGTTTTTTTTTGCTCTTCAAAAGTACTTTATGAGGAAAAAAGAAGATAATGGGAGTTGGGCGCTCTGTAAAGAAAGTACACAATCGGGGTGAAGCAGTGGCGTAACCAAAAGGCTGATTATGTCTTATGAATAATTTTGTTGGATTTCGAATTCAATTTTGTACCTAGAATTGAAAGAAATGGAAGTGAGGACCTTTTTTTTTGCTCTTCAAAAATATTTCTGAAGGAAAAGAAGAAGAAAGGGCCGGCGAAAATAAAATAGCCTACGGGCGGCAAATATGTAAACGCGCCTCGTGGGGTGAAGACCTTTTTTCCGAAATGCCGAAATATGACATTGGTAGCTCGAACTGGGTGTCGTCACTGAAAAGTCGATCTTGGGCCTAAACAAGTTGGCCACCCCTGCTATACAGTGTCTTCGGAAGCTCTTACCAAATGGGAAACTTTTTAATTATTAACTTCACTGAAAAAGTGTGCCTCGTCATAAAAAGTCCTGTTTGATTTGAAAAATACATTTCCAAAAAATATCTTTATGTTGGATGTATAGGGTGGCTTAAAAACGACTTGTTTCCAAATTAATATACAGAGTATTTCCTATCTACGGTACAAAACTTTAAAGAGTGATTTCTTATATCATTTTATAAAGAAAAGTTTCTATAAACATATGTTCGGAGTTGGTTTGTTTTTGAGATACAAGGCGGTAATTTTTTTAAAAGTCTGTAGGTATTTTCAGGGCCGATACTAGCGGGGGCGAAAACGTGTATTGCACGTGAGCGGGCAAATTTAGGGCGCGGCCAAAATAATATCGACCAATGTAGAGTAAATCAAACTGCCCAATTGCCCTGACCATGCATAGTAAGCCTGACAGGGGCATATTAGGCTCAACAACGTTATCAACGTTTTTTCTGAAATATTATTTTGTAAAATAAATAAAGTCAAAACAATATATTTTTATATAGACTGTTTCATTAAATAGCAAAAAACAGTAATCAAAAAGTCTGTATTTTTTAATGGTTTTTGGCTTTGGGGGAAAATTAAGAATAAATTTGAAACAAATGATTTTTTTAATAACTTAATATATTTTTACAGTGCATTGAACAAAATAGTTGTTTTAGAATAAAAACGTTAGTAAAGTTCGGCCTTGTAATATACAAGGTGATTTAAGATTACATTTTTATATAAAAAAATAAAATATTTGTAATTTTAATACTTCGTTTTTGAAAATCGGTCCAGCCGTTCCAGACTTAGAACCGTTTGAAATTTGACTTAAATAGTGTAAAAACAATGCGGTTTTAATGGCATTGGCTGGGCCGATTTTAAAAACAAAGTAGCTTTAAATAGAGAATTAGTAGCCCTTTTAAAGGAGGTGCCACATCATACCCCTTTCAATTTGGAAAAAAGTTGCTAGTGCCCCTTGACAGTAGACGACGTGACAGAAAATATTTTCATGCCAAAAAGTAGTAAAAGTATTTTCCTTTTTTCCAAATTTCATCCGACTTCGATATCTTGTCCTATTAAAAAGTTATAGGGGAGAGAACTTTTTAAAAACCGCACTGTATGTACAAATTGGAGCTAAACTCTGTAACTCTAGAAAGAATGGGCCGATTTTTAAAAATAAAATTGCGATAAATAGAGAATCAAAAGGCCTTTAAAACGAGGTGCTACATGACCCCTCTCCATTTGAAAAAAAAGTGGTTAGTGCCCCCTTGACAGGAATCATTTTAATGCCAGAAAATAGTCTAAGTGACACCCTTTACGCAAACTTTACCTGATCTCAAAATCTAATTAAAAGATAAAGGGGGAGAACTTTTATATCCTCACTGTATACAGGGTGTTCGAAAAGTGCACGGCCAAATTTCAGGAGGTGATTCCTCATTGAAAAATATGAAAAAAAGTTCCTATAAACATGGGTCCGAAAATGCATACTTTCCAAGATACAGGGTGTCCAACATTTAGGTTCAACATTCACCTTCTTTAATCTTCAGTTGACCTTCACTTTTTAATGTCATTTAATTATGCCTAACTTAGGCTCTTATTTCTAGAAATAACACTGAAAAATTTCAAGAAAATCGGTTTCATGGTATTCAAGATAATTACAAAAGAAATATTTTTGAAAAAAGTTTAACACCCTGTATCTTGGAAACTATGCATTTTCGGACCCATGTTTATAGGAACTTTTTTCATATTTTTCAATGAGGAATCACCTCCTAAAATTTGGCCGTGTATTTTTCGAACACCCTGTATTGTAGGCCTATACGCTGATTTTTATTACAGATTTTATTTTAAAGATATTCTGCATTTACTATACTCTATAAGGAATATTTTTTATTTAACCTAGAAACCATAACAACTAAAAAAATACCAGACAACTTTGATAACTTTTTATGCTGTACATTTAAATAGTTAAAAAAAACTTTTTTCGAATTTATTAGTTAGTTGACTTTCCAAAATAATATTTTTGAAAGTCAATTTTGAACCCCTTTGTACTACATTATATAAAGATTTTTTATGAACAGATATAACAGAATTTTTTTGATAAATAACTTTTCTGGAAATATAAAAAATAAAAATGTTATAGGCTCGGTTATAGGTATACTGAAGGTAAAAAGTAAAAGTGGCTTACCTTTTTTTTTTGTTGGTAGTAGATACTCGTAAGGGCGGCCAATTTTAATTTGCACGTAGGTGCCCGATGGCCTAGGATCGGCCCTGGGTATTTTATAGATATCTTAAATACCCTTAAACCGATTTGATGAAATTTGGTACGTTTGTTTGGTGTAATAAAGCGCGTGTTAAGCTCTAACTAGATTGACTTTACTGGAACCAGTGGCGTCTCAGCAGGCACAGCAGTCTATATTATTGAGGGAGAAATGTACGCCACTGGCTTTTAATGTAGTTTTTATATTTTTTTCTCTGAAGAGAACTAAAAGTACAAGTTTTTAGTATCATAAATTTTTTTCGTTGATGGTTTCGTATTTAAGATATTTATAAAATACCGACTTTAAAAAAATATAACTTCCTATATATCAGCAAACAAAGCAGCTTTTCTTCATAAAATGACGTAAGAAATCACCCTTTAAAGTTTCGTATCGTAGTTAGGAAATACCCTGTATTTTAATTTGAAAACACATGTACATGTGTATAATTTAATAATTTAGACAGACATATTCATTCTAAGTTTACTGAAGCGCTGTAATGCGCATTAGCCAAATGCGAATTTGAATAAAACCCATGTGTAAAGACTCGTAAATCGGGGATAATCTTATTGCATTACAATAGTTCTGTTATTATTACAGAGTATGGTTAGTTCTGGTAAGCAAGTTCTCTTTTAAATTCTCTACTTAAACCCAAGACTAATACACAATTTATAAATCCACTAAAGAATTCTATTCGCATCTTTAGAGTACCAAACGAGAAAAGATAATTATACATTTTGCCGAGGTGTCCGGAATAAATAGTCACAAAGCCCCTCTCCAATTTTTTTGAAAATGGCGCCCACCTCCTATATTAAGGTGACGACACGTCCCACTGGCTGGATAGTTATAAAAATTTTTGCGACACGTTATACTTATATATATATATATATATATATATATATATATATATATATATATATATATATATATATATATATATATATATATAAATATTGTAAATTTTAATTTTCATTTCATTTGTCCTGCTTTTTCTGAGTAAAAATGTGGTAACTTCCTCTAGATTGACATTTATGTCTAAAGTTTGTTTTGTCTCGTCCTATTTAAGTTAGTGTTGATAAAAATCTTCAAAAATATAGTGTCATCACGCAATAATTTTGGTTCCAAAGTGTGGTCATTTTCAAACTTTTCTTTGCAGATAATGCAAAACTTTGACCAACAATTTTCGATCAGGTGATGCATTAGACGTTCTTGATCAAGTTAAAGTTTCGATTTATAATATTTCTCGCACAGTTGAAACCACTGTTACAAGAAAAAAGTGTGGAATTTTGATAAAAACGATAGAAAAAGGCTCAACGACACAAGTAAATTTAAAACAAAAAACCTTTTGGATTTTTAGTTGTTTTTAAGGACAATCAGTCAAGTTGGTAATTTTCTTTTAACCCTGTATAGAATGTAAGAAAATACAATTTTTCAAATAAAATTCTGTCTCAAAATGCTTCGTTTTCAAGATACAGGGTGTTAAAGTTTTACGAAAAAAAACCCTTTTTTAACGTTAATTTTGTACCACTCCGGATATTTCCACAAATTTTGGTATATTCTTTTGACCATTAAATTACATTTTTGCTGTAAATGTTAAAAAAATTCTGCCAGTGACGATCGTAAAAGATTTGTATTATTTTCTTTGAATCAATATTATTTTGGAATACTCATTGATATTTTTTCGTACAACGAACGGTTTCGTTTATCCATGGTGTTTTGTGTGTAAAATTCGTTATTAAAAATTATACACATTGAGACATGCCGTTTTTCTTTATATTTGAATTGTAATGATGTAAGTATTTGACTTTATTTTAATATAAATTAGACAAAAACCAATTTAATAAAAAACACCATATACGATTTTAGCGACTTTGCCATGCATCAAAATTTTTTAAACGAAGACCGTTTGCCGCCCTTCGTCGTACGAAAAATATTATGGGACCAAATTAAATCCAAAGTACCTAAATGAGTATTTTAAAAATAATATTGATTCGAAAAGAAAAGCAGTGAAGTACTATTTTTTCTTGAAAAAATATAATACAACAAATCTTGTTCGAACGCTACTGGTAGAAATGTTTTAAAACTTTTACAGCAAAAATGTAGGTGATGGTCAGAAGAAGCGTACCAAATGTGAAAATATCTGGACTGGTAGGCAAGAAGGTATTTTTTCTTAAAACTGTAACACTGTGGATCTCGGAAACGAAATATTTTCGGACTTTATTTGAAAAAATTCTTATTTTCTTACATTCTATACAGTGTTAAAAGAAAGTTACCAACTTAAAAATCACCCTGCATAAAAGAAGAAAGGGGTGCTTAGGGCTTAGAGCCGCTTTTACAATGTCTATGTCGTGCCAATTCTTGGTTTAATATACTACTACCCAAGAAACAAGCCATATTTGATAAAAATCAAAACATTAACAATGTCAAATCGTAACATTACCTATGTGGAACTAACCCTTAGGTAGGTATTATTTCGTCATCTTATGACATACTACATACAGTTTGTAGCATCGTCGGGTTTTTAATAAAAATTGTAAAAAATGTGCACCTTGTAAATATTTTTGAATGGCAGTCCCGTACAGTAAACTCCTCGCCCTCTCATACAAACTCGAACTAACAACAAAAAATTGTCACGTAATTGCCGACAAATCTCACTGCAAACAGCGAGAGGCTTTCGCGTGCCATCGTCATGGAAACGACGCCCGTTATCGCTGAACCGTCGCGGCGCCCGAGGCGGAAAATAAATAGACGGTTGTTTAAATGGAAGTTGTATAAATCCGGAGATTTATAGAGAGAATGTTCGATTTGTGGCCGGGTTTTATTTATTCGTAGATTTTATTTTAATTTTTATGTTTGGAGTATTATTGAAAATATGTAATTGAATCCTTTATTTATTGGCTGAGAGAGAAAGATGCAATCAAGTGCAAAATAGGGATAACAATAGTGATATGTGAATATACATACATATACAGACAATTCACGGATATGTTTTACAAAAAGAGAAATAGACAAGCATTAAATTTTTCGAAAAAAAGTGGTTTTTGATAAAACATTTTGCTTGTAAAAATTACGATTCACGAAGAAAACATTTTGTATTTGAATATCTACAGGGTTCGCAAATTATGTTTGTAATCGGTAAAAATATTAATACAAAATGTGATTAAAATCCACAATTTAACTTAAATATCTTATTTTAAAATTCACAAAAGCTTTTGATTACATTCGTTTACGGTTAAAAAAATGTGTCGAAAATCCCTGTCGAAAAAAACCAATACAATCCTATAGAACCGATGGAATCTTTTAAAATCTGCGGCAAAAGCATGATAAAATATAGATCTATAGAAAATAGGCTTAATGTGAATCCAGAATTTAAAAATGTAATATACAATAGGTGTTTCCATTTTAAAGAATAAGTTGATGATTCTGGCTTATTTTTAGTCCACCCTATATACTTACATTTATCATGAAAAACACCACAGCCAAAAATAAGAACCTACGTGTTTAGTGTTTTTACAAACAACCAACCACTTTTTTTTGTCATCTTAGCCGACCTTACTGTATACATTTTTGTTCACTTTTTCTTATATGCCTTAATTCTTTTAACACGCTTTGTTTTGGATGTTTTTGTTATTAAAATAAATAAATAAAACAAATTTTAAAATCATATAACAACATTTTATTTTGCTCAATTTTTTTCTTTCTAAAACTATGATATAACTGATGATTATGTAGTTACTCTAGTACTCTGATAAGTATTATAAAATACTTTTTTTAATGTAGGTTTTAACCCATTTAAACCGGAACTAACCAAAAATACGTTTTCCAAAAAAAGTACCAAGACTAAAAAAGGAACTGAACAAAACAGCCTTCCCCACCGAAATATCTGATCTTGTACCGTTTTAAGAGACATTTGCTGTATTCCTTTTACGCTCCAGAACCGTCCGGAACGACACCATTAGTGTTCCTTTTACAATTTTTTGACATCTTTTCATGTTGTAGAACCGTTCTTGACACTATTGACAGTTTAGAGAACGGTTCAAAAGGTAAAAGGAATACACTAATTGCATTTGCTAAATAAAATCCATTATAGTGTTTTGTTTCTGCAACTAAAAGAAACGCCAATAAATTAAAAATAAAGTAAAATAAAAAACGATCATTGCCAAATTCTATCTATAAATTAGCCATGGAGTGAAAAGCGTATTTTGAACCATTATCTCTGGAAAAATCAATTTTTGGTTAGATCCTTCAATATAAATTTACTAGTACCTAAAAATATGTACATTTTTTACTTTACAAAAAATTCACAGTCTTTAAATTATTGTCATATTACCTATGTACATAAAATGGAAACTTATATAAAATTGTTAGAAATTTTAACGCAGTTTGTAGGATTAATTTTAGAGGAATGTCACTGGAATCATAATTTTTATTTAAAAGTAAAATTTTATTACATTCTGGATGTCACATGGTGGGATTCCATCAAGAATATAAAATGCATAAACTACTTGCAGATCTACCCCTTCTATTATTTAAAAACATCAACGTTTTCAAAATATCATTTAAATATAAAAAAAACTTTTAGTTCGTGCGTTAAAATTGCTAGGAAATAAAATGGGTTAA
>JACEGR010012080.1:0-12709 GCA_014170235.1 Listronotus bonariensis | reverse complement strand
TTTTTAACACGCTTTTATTAACTTGGGTTGTAACAATCTATCCATCTGTCTATCTATGTAACGGAATCTTTGAGCCTAATTTTAACCAACTTCCAGCTATTCGATTTCTTTGAAACTTTGCACACGTGTCAGGACCGATGAAGATGCAATAATTTAAAAACAGTATCCCGTTATCTCTTTTTGAATCGCCAGGAAAAAAATTCCATTATATTATAAAAACAACACCTAGGATGCCATCTGTTGGCAACATTTCAAACTTTGCTATTAAATGAAGAAGAAATTTTTTAGTTTTTACACAATTTGGTTAGTTGCACCATTGGTGTTCAATTTTTATGAACAATAAAAATATAGGGTTAGTTGCACCAGAGTAGCAGAAACTAAAAAATGAAAAATAATTAATAGTTTAAAAAAACTAAAAAACACGCTTTTATATGCAACCGAACTAAAAATTAGAAAATAATTTTTCATTAAAAAAAATATTGTCATTTCATAGTAAAAAGCGTGGGGTGATAAATATATTAAATGTTATAATTATTATATTTGCAAATATCTATGATGGAAAAGTTATGAAAAAATAGTAAAATGCACTTACGCTTTTTACTATGAAATGACAATATTTTTTAATGAAAAATTATTTTCTAATTTTTAGTTCCGGTTGCATATAAAAGTCCCTTATGGGAAACTTGGAAACCATAAGAGATATTAAAAATCTGATACCCCATCCTCGAGCTCTTTTTGGAGAAAACATTTATGGTAAAAACAGATCATCGCTATCGCGAAGCATTTCAGAGATACAGGGTGATTCTCGATTTTTTCACTTTTTGAAAAGGCCCTGTAGCTTTGTTGTTATTACAGATACGAGAAACTAATTGCACATTATAAAGACACTTTTTTCCGTAGAATCCAGTGGCGTAGCCAAAAATTTTTTGAGCTGTCATTTTTGACATATGACCCAAACATGTTTTTTTTATTAGGGACACCCTATAAATGATTAGGTAATTAAATTGCTTGTTTTTTTCTGATTAAAATAATATATCATAGTAGGTGGTTTAATAAATTTTTACGTCAAATATTGGAAAAATTATGATTTTAAAGACGCATTGCGGCTTCTATCTGTTTTTAAATTGTTTTATATTTTTTCTTTAAAAACAATACTGTCATCCCTCAACTCAGGAGACATTTCCGTAAAAAAAAAAAAATTAATTAATTAATTTTTTGTTTTTTTTCTACGAAATGTCTCCGATTGAGGATGGCAGATATTTACAAAGAAAATATAAAACAATTTGCTGAATACCTTCTAATATAATTTTGTATTTGACATGTAAACCACCTACTATGATATATTATTTAATCAGAAAAACAAGCATTTAATTACTGTCATTTATAAGTGTCCCTAATAAAAAACATGTTTGGGTCTATGTCAAAAATGACAGCTCAAAAAAACTTTGGCTGCATACGAGATTCTGCGAATGCTTTATAATGCGGTGGATTTCTCGTAATCTCGCAATAACAACAAGAGGCATTTTCAAGTGAAAAGATGGGTCACCACTGTATGCGAGGCGCTGCGACTAAGCGATGATCTGTTTTTACCATAACCTGAATAGCTAATGGGCTTCCTGAACATATTTTTTATTGACTAAAAAAATATTGTGTTTCGGTGGTCGATAGAATTAGCTATGAATAGGATGCGTTATATTATTTTTCCTGATCTGAGGGTAAAGCATACAATTCGTAAATATCCCACTGATTTTAGGTTTTTTGACCAACGATTTTAACCATGTTATATACCTAGTTAGTCGTTTAATGATTTGCAATCACTCGATCCTTTTATTGGTATGTCTCAAATTGCCTGTGATACAAAAGTCAAAGATTATGGAAGATTTTACTAAGTTACTTTTGAAGCTTAGTTAGTTTGCGTTTTTTTTGGTTTACAGTTTTTATTCTGGTATAAAAATAAAAATAAAAACTAAATTCAGCTGTCTTCGCAGGGTTGTAACAGGATTTTCAAAATTGTCATGAAAATGTCAATGTCAGGGTATTCCTTAATACCCCAGCCTTCTTAAACTATGAGCCGTGAAGGGGAAATCTGACAACACAGCACAGTAGGAATGTCAAGTAAAGTTCAGAAGTAAACAGAAACAAGTTTAAACGATTGCTTAAAAGGTTTTTTTCTGTTTTTAAAAAGTTAAATCGTAGCGTATATTTATTATATATAAAAAAATAAGTAATTCAATGTTCTATTTAAAAAATAGGACCAGTGCCAAGATGTTATTCGTTGTTTTTACGTTTAAATGTGCGCGTATAGTTTGTGCGTACGGCGTACATTATGCCACGAACGTGTTGCGTTTCGGGCTGCAAAACGAATTACCCCAGTTATATTAAAACAGAGGGTTATCAAACAACATTTAATTTCCCCATAAACCGATAAAATTAGAAAAGCCTGGTTGTGCTCTATTGACCGGATAAGTGTTTTTTTATTAAAAGTAAAAGTAGTACCTTTACGGTAAATGGACAAATATATTTTACGGGCTACTAATAAACTAAGTGTGTTTTTAAAAACTTGGTTTAATTTGATATCAATAGTGTGTATAATGCACGAAAAACAATTATTTACCCCAAAGCAATATCCTAAGGACTATATCAACTAATGTGCATAAATATACTAGTAAAAAATATTATTTATATGGATATTCTGAAAGTTATTTACCTAATTCGGTTTTAGGGTAAATATAGTGGAAAACCTAAATTAAAAGTGTATCTTATGTAATACGAATTAAGCTTTTATATTTATAACTCACACACATGCCTTCAATTCATTTTAAGTATTGCAAATATTACTAAGTAATTAATGTTTAGTTAACTTTAAAAAGCTACATTGGCCTGTCTCGCAAAAGAGGGTAGAAAACATCATAACAATTTGAAATTTTTAAATCCTTACCAACAAATTTGTATAAGCCAGAAAAGTTCCCGATAAGTTTTGCAGTCACATTATTGGAAAAGTTTTGAGATATACGTACATTTATTTGATTTTTTCAAAATAATTTCCACCACATTGAATACACTTTTCCATTCTAACAAACCAGTCACTGAAAATAGCTTTCCACTTTTCATTTGAAATTTCAGCGCATATTTTATCCCAGGCCTCCAGTAGCGCGTCTTCAGTTTTAAACTTTTGTCCTTTCAGTTGGCTCTTGACAAAAGGAAACAACCCAAAGTCACACGGCGCCAAGTCGGGGCTATAAGGCGGATGTTCCAAAAGTCTCAAGCCTGCATCTGTCAAAAATTGACTGGTAAGTTCAGCTCGATGAGGTGGGGCATTGTCATGATGAAGGTACCAGCTAGCGAGTTGCGAGTTTGGGCGAATCACTCTTAACTTTTCTATAAGTTTTGAAAGGCATACTGTAGTGTACCAGAGAGCATTTACGGTCTTCTGTTCTCGGAGCACAACACGTTCAATTATTCCTCTTGAACCAAAGAAAACAACTATCATTATTTTTTTACAGATCTTGATTTGCGAACTTCGGTCGGGTTTCTTCACCTTCGAAAACCCATATCTTATTCTGTTGTTTAGTTGGGACGTCGTAATAATAAAGATAAGTTTCATCTCCCGTGACGATCGACACTATGTCTTTAGATTTACCCTCCTGCAATTTGGACATCATTTTTTACACCAATTCACTCTTTGTGTCTGCTGCTCGGGAGTTAACTTGTGTGGAACCCAAAGACTACAATATTTTCTAAAAACCCAAGTGCTCATGTATGATCGTGTGTAATGTTGCTAAACTAATGTTCAATGTCTCTTCATTTAAAATTATACCTATATGTTGTCTAAAACATCCTAAAAAAATAATAACTATATTTTGTTTAAAACACTTAAAAATTAATTATATTTAGCATGTAATCTATTAGGAGACTCATTTCAATATTCCTACTGTACTGTACAGTGTTGTTTGCAACGTTGCCTTTCTTACTTCACGGCTCATAGATTAAGAAGGCTGTGTTAATACATCATTGCTCGCTATCAGTTAAATTTCAGTGTGCTGAACACCGGCGGGTAGATATTAAGCAGAGAATTCATGTATCCACGATACGATGAGGAACTGGAATAAAACTGATAACCTTCAAAACGCAATATTAAAGTTCACTATATTAGTAAGCAAAAAAATTGTCGATAGGGTTACAAATGGTATCATTTCATATTATCACTTTTATGTTTTTAATTTTGGTATTATTAGTTGTAACAAAACATAAAACAGCTTGTTTTGGATAATTTTAATGCATACTGTAATCAGTAGTTGACGTTATACGTGGTGTTTTAAAATTGGGTCTCAATATTTCCAAGGCATATTCTTCACAGGAAAATGGGAAGAAAAGTTATAAAGAAATGAGAAATATTCCTTAATGGGGCTAAATATTTATTTCTAAAAGGGATGCATATATTTTCAAATTTATTTTTTTTTTTAAGAAGAAAAGACATTGGATTGCTTTTCCGAAAAGTATTTCACAGGTCGAGGTTATAGAATTGCTTTACTCCACTTATACATATATTTTGCGAAATATGCCCTTGAAATATTATGCTCTTATTTTGAGACAACCTGTATATATCTGTGTATTTATATTTAAGCCATGTAACACCCTACATGTATATATATTTTTGTAGTCACTTTTTTAGGTTATTTTATATTTTCATAATAAATTAAGTTTCTTTTAAATATTTGTTTTGCTTGTCTTGCCTTGTTATATTTAATTGACCCTTACTTTTATTATAAAAATATTAAATAAAAAAAATTATTAAGAGAAGATATTAAGGTAATTGTCTAGAAAGTGGGAGCAACTCGAGATATCCATCATCAAAGTGGAAAATTAAACTAATCTTATTTCTTCTATATTCCCCATCTTTTGCAGAAAATTCTTGATTTAAAGCTAAAGTGGCCAAAATATTTTATTTTCACCTTTACAACCCCGTTTTCTATGTATTTTACACCTTTTATTAAATAAATTATAAAGATCTCCGGTAAAACGCAGCAAGCCATGCATCGGCTGCTCCTGCGCATCCACCATAACTTGGTACGATTAAAAGTGAAGCTATGCAATTTAATTAAAAAAGTGTTAAAATACATACAAAATGGGATTTTAAAAAGTGAAAATTAAATATTGCGTTCCACTTTAGCTTAAAATCAAGAATTGTGTCCAAAACAGAAGGGAAAATAAAGTGAAAATGAAGTAAGTTTGATTTTCAACTTTGATTAATGAGGGATATCTCGGGAACGAAACGTTTCCGAAAAAAACCTCATATGCCAAATTTTGTCAAATCGGACTAGCTGCCACTTTCCAGACAATTACCAATTTTAAATCTCTTTTTTTTCTAAAACATTTAAATATTGAAAGGTAAAAATAACGATACAGGGATAAACGTTTTCTGCCGAGGTGATTTTTTACCAATACCACAGAAAAATATCATATAGTTATTCTGTATGTGCTAATACGCAAGATCACGTAGTGTTAAAGCTTACCCTGAAACAATGAAAATATTTTATACTAGCAGGACCCGTGCCCACTTCGTTGGGCGTTAATACCTGAACTTTTTGTTTAATCATAGTGAAATATAGCCTCTTAACACTCCTGAATAGTGTAGCTTTCTGATTGTGAAAGAATTTTTATGATAGGTTCAGTACTTCCAAAGATAAGCGGCTACAAACAAAGTTACAAACTTTACCTCTTTATATATTAGAACTTTTACTTCTTTTAAAACGTTTGGTTTGCAAACCAAAACAGGATTAAAATAATATGTTTTTTCAAATTCCTAAACCTAACTTAATTGGCAAATCATGTAATAATTAGCCCGCGTTGCGAGAAGGAAAGATACTAGATAATTCTTGCCAGCACGCTGTTTGCAAGGCCAAGAAGCATGGCTGCCTCTAGGTAAGGGTATGCTTGGAGTTGTTGGTGTTGCTACTCAGCATCTGCCAGCTATACCAATAAATCCTAGAAATTTTTATTTTCTACATGTGGCAACAGTAGAGTAAGTTGTCAAATCTACCAACCACTAAATAAAAAGAGTCCTAGAAAAGTTTATAAATAATCAACAAATCTCTCGCACACCGATCAGTAGCAATAACAAAGATCAAAAAACACATCAAATTGCTAAAAATGCCTCTTCAGTTTATGGCCATGGCGCAGGTATAAACCCCATTTTTTACTTTTATCGTTTATCCACTTGTCAAATGTCATCTTTTTTATGCCATTCTGGCAAAATTTGTTTACCTTTACATTAGTTTTCTCTTCATTAGACAAAAATATTTAAAATGCGGTTTTTACAGAATGCAGTAGAACCAATGCAAGTAGATGCACCTCAAGAATACAATGACAACAATGAGGAACCATTTTACCTTGTCGAAAACCCCACAATCGATTTGGACGCCTATGCAAATAGTTACAGTGGTCTAGCTAAATTACACCGACTTATTTTTATTGTAGATCATTGCCCTGCTTTACGACTAGAAGCATTAAAAATATCAATTTCATATGTTATGACTACATATAATGTTAACTTGTATCAGGTATGCTATTCTAACGAGACTAAAAAATGGTATATTACACTCTAGATTTGTCTATATTACTTAATGCTTAACAATACATTTTATAAAGAGATAGACTTATTAGCTATGAATTCACTTTTCCAGACCAATAAATCATTTTGTTTCTTGTTAGGTATTACATCAAAGGCTAGCTGAACTTACGAGTAGTATGAATGTCCCAGATGTGGCAGCACCTTCTGCATCTCAAGATGTGCCAACTATTGACAATATGTGGATGGAGACAAGACTGAAAAAAGCAGCACTTAAGTTGGAGAAGCTCGATAATGATCTAAAGAATTATAAAAGTAACTCTATCAAGGAGAGTATTCGAAGGTAAAAATCACTTTAGTGTTAGTGTTAACAAAAATCATAGAAATGTATATATTGTAAGTCAATTCAAAATGTAAATTTATTGGAAAAAAAGCACAAAATTAAAGATTTTGTATTACTTGGATTTGACCTACGTATGATATGGCAGACTTTTTCTAATCTTGTTACACATTTAAAGTTTAAAGTGTTAAAAGTGTTAAAAGTAAAATCAATTTAATTTTACCTCTGCATTTTTCAAAAAAATCAAATATCACAAAAACGAATAAAATTAGACACTTAGTACATATAAACAAACTTGAGTTATTTTCTAAAGTAGAATCTAAAACCGTCATAAAATATAGGGTGTTCCATTTAAAAAATATAACTTTGATACGTCACACTTTGAGACACCCTGATAGACTAAAATAATTTTATACTGTGGTCTTATCCAACCTCATATATGTTCAGTTATTGCAAGTCATTCTTACAAAACTTTGAAAATATCAATTGTGTCATTTGTTTTAGAGGTCATGATGACTTAGGAGACCATTACTTGGACTGTGGTGATCTATCAAATGCACTAAAATGTTACTCGCGAGCAAGAGACTACTGTACGAGCGGCAAACATGTAGTTAATATGTGCCTAAATGTTATTAAAGTGTCGGTGTATCTGCAAAATTGGTCACATGTGTTAAGTTATGTAGCTAAAGCTGAGGGAACTCCAGGTAGGTGCTCAGTTTTTTTAGGACAGTATAATCCATTTTAGGATTCACAAAAAACAATACCTATAAATATTTACAAGTAATAATATACCATAGGATGTTTTATTTAAAACTTTTTTTTATGGAAAATTTTGTTTTCTGAATAGAAAATAAAAATCTCGAAAATTTGAGCCCTTAATTTTAATTTTAAGTATTTCAATTTTAAAGTTTTCTCATTTAAAAAGCATGTGTTTTTAATTATTTTCTCTTTAAATTTCTGTATCTTGGCTGGTTTTGAGCTATAGTATTTATCACTATAAATGTAAAAAATTATAGTGATAAACACGAATGAGAAAATGATTTAAAAACATGCTTTTTAAATGACAAAACTTTATAAAGTTAAAAAGAAAGTACTTAAAATTATTTTGTTTTTCGACTCAAGAAACAAAATATTCATGTGTTCGCAAAGAAAATAAAATTTTTTTTAAATGAAACATCCTCGGAAACATCCTAATATATACACACATTATTGTTAGGGTATTTTTAAGATAATAATTTAACTTACCTTGAGGTTTTAAAGAAAAAGATATTATTATGGTTTTTTTATTATTTTATCAATTTCTTTTTAGATTTTTCCGAATCTCAAGCTAAAGAAAGCAACCCAGTTATATTTACCAAGCTTAGATGTGCCGCAGGTTTAGCAGAACTGGCAACAAGGAAGTATAAACAGGCAGCCAAACATTTCTTACAGGTAAGAATTTTAATCCAGAATTTTAAAAATAAAGAACAAATTGGTAATATTGCCATTAGCAAAGTAAGTTGAACAGTATTTAAAATATTATTCCTTAGTTTACTTGGCAAAAGCTTTAAAAAAGCAGGGTTTTGTTTCCATTCATGGGATTAATTAAGACTTTTGGACTTCTTGTTCAAGGCAATGCCCAACTCGGCGCACCAAGCAGGTAAATGGAATAATTATAGCCCAAGTCGGCACATACGTAGGCAGGTACTCTGTTTTACATAGCCCAACTCGGCACAGAAATTATTTGTATCTAAGTATGTCTACTAAAACTACTATTAAATTTTTTTAAATTTCTTAATTAAACCCAAGACTAATATACATTTATTGAATGGTGTGTGAATGAGAAGGAGTAGGGGTCAAGGTACAATAAGCCTTCAGGCTACAGTGCACCACCTAGGGGGACGGTCGTCGGACCTGGGTGGGATGACCCCGAAAGGGTGAAAGAAAAAAAAATATACATTTACGAATGGTTAGTTCTGGTAAGCAACGCCTTTTTTTTATTCCTTAATTAAGCCTGAGACTAATACACACTTGCGAATAGTTACTTCTGGTAAGCAACGCCTTTTTTTTAATTCCTTAATTAAACCCAAGACTAATACCGTTGAATGAGACTCGTACAATGCTAATACACACTTTATATAAATATAAGTCTTTTATTAGGTACCTGTATGCCGAGTTGGGTCATTATAAATGGTCTGACAAGGTGTCATAAAATTGACCTTAATAAAGTGTGCCGAGATGGAATACACCCCTTGTTGACACTAGAGCATTATAATCCCATTCAAAACACCTCTAATCAATAAAAAAATGTTAGTTTTTCACCAAATATCTAAATAACTTTTTTATTGTATTAAAAGGCTAGTCTTGACCACTGTGATTTCCCAGAACTGCTATCTGCTGGAAATGTGGCTACATATGGGGGACTCTGTGCCTTAGCAACATTTGACAGGCCCGAACTACAAAAGCATGTTGTCAATAATGGAGGTAAGGTTAAACTTTATACCGGATCAGCAAACATTAAACAAGCTGAGTAGCGTAGAAATGCAAAACAAACACTGGTAAATTTGATATTTAAAGAAAAGAGAAATAAATTAAAAGGGATTGATTATTAGATAAGAACTAGTTAATAAAGTTAAGCAAAAAGTTAAAGTTTTAGGCTAATCTGTACGGGCTATCCCTAGGGATATGCCCGTACTAAATTTAGTTAATTAAATAAGTTAAGTTGGGTTTTAAAAAATGCAAAGTTAGTTTTGATGGTCCACCGGTCTCATGGTCCCAAGAAGATAGTTCCATATGGTACATTTGTCCCAGTGACCCTATATGTATTATTCCAAAATTTATACGTCACATATGGTGGAGGCGCCTAGTATACTAATCTAGTGTGATATTTGAGTGAGATTTTCGTACTTACGGGACAAAAACAGAATGGAAAAATCCAACACCACAGAGGACCCAGGCACCACCGAACCATTTTGACCTTAACACCGAGTACACTTTGGAGGTCGTCAACCAAACCCCGGATGGTTCGTTCACATGCACTGTTAAAAATGCTGAATCAACCCAGTAACATCGGCCACGGTCAGGTTGATGACATGTCGACGCAGCGGGAAATGTAATTGTGCTTTGTTACATTTGTAAATTAATTTAAATAATATTTATTATATCTACATAGGTGACCCAAAATGGTCCAGGGGGAAATCTTTAGATAGGCTTTTAGAGCGTTGGGGTCCAACGCTTTCAGGGAAAGGGCATATGTGAACACCTAGTATAAAAAAGTATACATTTTGGGAATTTTAAAAATATACATTTTTGGGAAATTTAAATTTTAATTGGGTTACTTAACATTGGGAAATTTGGTACATAAAACAATACGTGAAGTGTCAAGGTTTAAAAAGTAGAAATCAAACAATTTTCTAGGTTACTCTTATAATAATAAAACAAAAACATTAAACAAGCTGAGTTAGCCTAGAAATGCAAAACAAATACTGAAAAATTTAATATTTAAAGAGAACAAAAATTTTAAGACGAGGATTGATTGTTTATCAGATAAGAAAGAGTTAGTAAAGTCAAGTAAAGAGTTAAAGGTTTGAGTTAAACCCACGTACGAGAGTATCCTAGGGATATGCCCGTACTAAACCTTGACATTACATGTGTCCTATGTACCAACTTTCCCAACGTTAAGCTTGGCAATTATACTTAATTGCCCAAAGATGTATATTTTGAAAATGGCCTCCGGACGCGCTGTGCTCACATATTGGACCTACAACACTTATGAAGAGTAGTTCCATATGGCTTACAAATATTTTAAAACCTAACATTATGTTACTTATTATATAAATTATATTTATCGTAAATAATCTTAACGTTTTATTAAATTTTTGTTTTTTTCCAATTAATTTTTTTTCAAAAAAATGCACGAAAAAATGTAAAAATAGTTTTTTTTCTAAAAAATAATTCATTTAGGTTATATTTAACATTATGACTCTTTTTTTGAAATTTTAAAAAATTCTTCCGGATAAATTATCTAAAATAATTATTTAAAAAGTTCTAGAGATGTTTTTGCTGAAATAATTAGTTTAAATAAGATTTTAGCTTAATTGTTAAAAACCTTTTTAAGCTTTTCTTTAAGTAGGTACTTTAAATAAATATAGTTTTAACGGTAAGATTATTTTTAGACAAAAAATTACCTAATTATTGTTAATCATAAATTGTAATTTTTTTATTAATCTTTAAGTTTACTAGATATTTATGTACTACACAAACAGCTAAATAAGCAAAAAAGTTTGTGTTATCTAAAACTGACCAGTCCTGTAACAATAAAAGTGAACTTGGCCTTGTCCCGTCAGCAAAACGTTGAACCATAAAAAGTAATTCAATGATTTATTTAATATACCAGTGGGAAAGAAAATAATTAACTATGTTTTACATGTACTATTAATTAGGTGATTTTTTTCTATTTTATCTTTTGCTCTTTTTAAATTTATTGGATAGTTTAAAAACAAAAAAATATCTCTTACATAAAAAAGAAAATCAATTTTTTTCTTTAATATTTATACTTAGAAATTAACCTAATATTCCACATTCTTCTTATACTAGCCTTTTTTAAAAATTGCGTCCACCTTGCCTGCCTGTCCATGTCCTTGATGGTGTGTTCCATTGGCCATTTGTCCCGTACTTCTTCTCCACATACCATTTTCCG
Organism: Listronotus bonariensis; assembly: GCA_014170235.1. Taxonomy (NCBI): domain Eukaryota; kingdom Metazoa; phylum Arthropoda; class Insecta; order Coleoptera; family Curculionidae; genus Listronotus; species Listronotus bonariensis. The sequence continues at coordinate 1,123 of JACEGR010012080.1, read as the reverse complement.
CCTTTCACTCCCATTTTCTTCTTCTACATCAGGTTACTGCAGCCGCGTGCCAATTGACCCATATCCTGAGCTTTCTCAGGGCCGCTTAACTGTCTTGTACCCCACAATTCAAGACCATACTTCAGAGCTCTTCCCCATACTAGAGCTGCGGCTTCCAGTGCTAATGCAGCCTCATGCTGCTTCTGAACTCCGTCTTCACGACGTACCATACAACTTCGACACAAATAAATATATTTCCATATTCTTCTTTATCACCTCTGGCTAACACCATTTAGCCATATTTGAAAAACTGAAGATATACCTTATCTTCCTTTTCTTGTAGCTACGCTGCTACCTCCTTGCAGCTACGCTACGCAACATATTTTTCCCCATCTTCGTCCTTTCACACACATTTCTTCTCCGGGGAACAGGACGCCTTTACCATATATATGGTATTTTCTTCCACAAATAAACTGAGGGGTAGGAAGGGCGTACCATAAGCGACTTTTCCTATCGCTTCACAAAGGGCACTGGAACTGGGGCGGGCACAGCTTACCATAACCGACGTTTCACAAAGGTCACTGGGAACGGGGGCGCCTCCACCATATGTGACGTATAAAATTTTGGAATTACATATACAGGGTCACTTTACGTCACTTGGGGCAAATGTACCATATGGAACTATCTTCTTGGGACCATGAGACCGGTGGACCATCACAACTAACTTTGCATTAAAAACCAACTTAACTTATTTGAACTAATTAAATTTAGTACGGGCATATCCCTAGGGATAGCCCGTACGGAACTAAACTCAAACTTTAACTCTTTACTTGACTTTACTAACTCTTTCTTATCTAATAAACAATCAATCCCCGTCTTAAAATTTTGTTCTCTTTAAATGTTAAATTTTTCAGTATTTGTTTTGCATTTCTAGGCTACTCAACTTGTTTAATGTTTTTGTTTTATTATTATAAGAGTAACCTAGAAAATTGTTTGATCTCATACTTTTTAAACCTTGACACTTCACGTATTGTTTTATGTACCAAATTTCCCAATGTTAAGTAACCCAATTATATTTAAATTTCCAAAAATGTATATTTTTAAAATTCCCAAAATGTATACTTTTTTATACTAGGTGTTCACA
>JACEGR010012079.1:0-12711 GCA_014170235.1 Listronotus bonariensis | reverse complement strand
TATAAGATACTTTTACGGCTTCTGCTCGGACGAATTATCCAGTATAGTCCCTCCTCTTGCAGCTCCCAACAAAGAAACTCGTGGTGCCGCACGTATGCATCCCTATACGGTTCAATTGGACAGGCCCCGAACTTCCCACTTTGTTCGTTCTTTTATTCCTAGAGTTTCTAGATTGTGGAACCTGCTGCCCGCGGAGGTCTTTCCTTCCCCCAAATCTTCAAGTTTTTAAGTCCCGTGTTAACAAACTTCCTCTTACCCTGCTTAAGACACCCACGGTACGTTAGTATTTAGGCTTTCAGCCTTCGTGGATTGTCCAAAGATAAAAAAAATTAAGATATATTAAAGATTTTTGTGAAATTCGCTTCGTCGCGTCGTGTCGAGTGCTAAACATGTAAAAAAAAATATATTAAGGATGGTACTTTTTCGTATTTTCAACCTGTATACTTATTGTTTTACAAATGTAATATGCAAGGCATAATATATATTAACCTTTATAATTCCTAACTTAGCTGAAATTTACACACATCTAAGTGAACACCAATGTCATTTGCGAACAATGCCATTTTCAGGTGATTTAAGTGCAAATACGTGAATTCTATTTAAAAAAATCCAAGATGTTTTTAAACGGACTTGCATACAGGAAGTTCCAGTACCGTCCGTTTTCGAGATAATTGCACCCAATTTCGTTAAAAGCATCATTATCGACGTACTCTTGCGGAATACTTAAAAATAATTCGATGATTGATCTCGAAAAGCCCACATCAAGGATTCGATTAAACATCAGTGTGGAATGTTTCTGGTAATTTTCTTTAGTAGTTAATTTTTTTCCTAATAATTATACATTTACCAAGAAAATACCTCTTAAGCCTGAAAGTAAATGGACATAAAGATAGACCTTAAGAAAAGAATCCGAAAAGAATTAAAAAAAAAAAAACAATATTTCTGTCTTACTTTCTTGCTGATACTCCAAAATAAAATAAATGTTTTTTTAATCATCCTTTACTTATGAGCGGCCAAGTTTTACAGAGCAAAGACACCTTTAATCTTGTGGGTGTCACATTTGAAAGTAACCTTAACTGGTATAAACACATTGTATCTATAGCCACGGCAGCTTTAAAAAGCTTGGATTTCTCCTTCGAGCCAAAAGTATTTTTCCCCTTCTAATTTATACACTTTATATGTGTCCCAAATCCGACCTCCCTTGGAATATTGTTCTTATATCTGGGGCATGCAACCCTAAGCATTCTTGATTGTATTCAAAGAAGAGCTATTCGTCTCATTAATGATCCTTCACTTATAGAAAGGCGGCTTCCCTCTCTTGCCCATCGTCGGGCTGTGGGGATTTATCGTTTTTTTATAGGTACTTCCATGGTTTTTGCTCTGAAGAATTGTCTAGTAAAGTTCCTCCACTCACGGTTCCCAACAAAGAAACTCGTGGTTCCACGCGTATGCATCCCTATACGGTCCAACCGGACAAGCCTCGGACTTCCCACTTGTTCGTTCTTTTATCCCTAAAGTTTCTAGATTGTGGAACCTGCTGCCCGTGGAGGTCTTTCCTTCCTCCTCAAATCTTCAAGTATTTAAGTCCCGTGTCAACAAACTCCCTCTTACCTCGCTTAAGACACCCACGGTATGTTAGGTTTTAGGCTTTTAGCCTTCGTGGTTTGTCCAAAGAGATATATATATATATATATATATATATATATATATATATATATATATATACAGTAGTGGAAAAATGTATGGAAACTTTTAAGATTGTTCGTATAATTAAATAATAAATTTGTCAGGAACCTTTTAATGTTTGCTAAAATGTAGAAATGCCACTGAAGTACATATTATCGTGTTTAGGAATTCAAGAAGAAATTTTGTTTATGTTTTTTTTTTGTGATAAGGAATTTGTGGTTGGAAATAAGTATGGAAACTATTCATATTTTAGGTTCTAAAAAATTTAGTCTTAGTTCTACAGAGCAAATATCGTGTACGGTATTAATTTATTAAATTTATCATGCCAAGGCACCGTTATTTTTCAAATGACTTTAAACAAAAAATTGTTGACTTATTTAAAATGGGAAGAAAAAAATCAAAAATTGCAAAATCTCTAAATATTACTAAAAGTGCGGTAACGAAAATAATACAAAAATATGAAAGTCGTGGTGATGTAAGAACTGCGCCGAAGTCGGGAAGACCTCGTAAAACTACTTCCCGAATTGATAAAACTATTTTAAGGATCTCAAAACTTGATCCCAGAAAAACTTCCAGTCAAATTACCACTGAAATCTCTGAGCAATTTGGTGTTAACGTGACAAGTAGAACCGTAAGAAACCGTCTACTTGATGGAGGGCTTTATGGAAGAGTCGCTGTTAAAAAGCCGCTTTTGTCCAAAAAAATAGAAAGGCTCGAATGGAATTTGCTAGAGCTCACATTAATTGGTCTCAAGAAAAATGGAATACCGTTCTGTGGAGTGACGAAAGTAAATTTTCACTATTTGGATCTGATGGCAGACGATATATAAGAAGACCGGCTGGCGCAAGATTCAAAGCAAAGTACCAAATTCCTACTGTGAAGCATGGAGGAGGGAACATAATGGTCTGGGGATGTTTTTCTCGATCTGGGACAGGACCAATCATTCAAGTGCAGGGTAAAATGGACCGATTTCAATACAAAGAGATATTGGAAAATACAATGTTACCATTTGCAGAAGAAGATATGCCATTGCGATGGATTTTTCAACAGGACAATGACCCAAAACATTCATCTAAGTTAGTAAAAGATTGGTTTGGTGAGAAAAACATAACTGTACTTGAATGGCCATCTCAATCCCCAGACTTAAATCCTATTGAACATCTTTGGGACGTCTTAGATCGCCGTATTCGAATTCATTCTAATATCAAAAATCAACAACAACTGTTTAATATTATTAAATCAGAGTGGTCCCAAATTCCTGTAGAGACACTTCAAAAATTGGTTGACTCTATGCCTAAAAGGTGCCAGGCAGTCTTAGATGCTAAAGGGTATTCTACAAAATACTAAAAAAGTGTCAATCATATGTTTGTAACATTTTTTTTATATGAAATAATAAAAGTTTCCATACTTTTTTCCAACTGTTTTTTGAAAATTTCTTATTATTTAAAAACAAGAATCCTAACAAAAACAATTTTCTAAAAAAATAAATAATACTACGTCAATTTGTATTCTAATTATGTGTATGCGGAAATAATATTGCAGAAACAAAAAATAATCGTAATCTTAAAAAGTTTCCATACTTTTTTCCACTACTGTATATATGAGGGGCCTAAAATTATATCTGCAATCTGCACAAAAAGTTGCTGTAAAAATGTTTTTACAGAATTAAAAAATATTTAAAAATTAAAAAGTTATAAAGTATAAAAGAAAACGCAAGAAATTAAGAAACACGCTGTAGCGAGTAAACGACGCAAGATAGCAAATTGCGGTTTTCACTAATAAATTTTGCTTAAAATTTGAGCCTCCCAAAGGGGGTCAGTTTTTTGTAAAACATACAGAAACATGAGTTTCCTATTAAAAGCGTCGAATTTGGCCCACGCTGTACAATCGCCATATATACTTTTCTATACAACAGTAAGATAGTTGTCCCAATAGTTTTATTTTGAGCACTGAATTTAAATAATCAACCATGACTAAATCCATAACACAGTGTTCAAACTTAAGAAAGAATGCTTAGGTTCTTTGTTCTTATGTTAAATTTTTATTCGATATATCAATTTAATTTTGGAGATTCTACATTTTAAAACTAGCCCCTCATATTAACATAAGATGTATATAAAAATGTTTGCATACAAGAATCTTGATACCCTTGGCGTTTTTCGAAAAAAGGGCATTTTTAATAAAACATTTTGCTTGTAAGCAGAATTTGTGCAAAGTTTGGGATCTGTCGATAAATTTAAACCAAATGCATAAAAATACAAATGTAGGATGTGCTTTTATCACACACAGATTTTCTGTGGAAGGGAAACAAAAAAGTCAACTTTTCTTCATCAAAGTGTTGCCCTTGAGGCCAATAACATCTGGTACATATATTTGCGGGTCCTTTGTCTTACTTTTTAGGTAAAAAAAAATAAAAATCATAGTTGCCTAAATAAGTTGCTAACAAATAACAGCTGATGCTGGTTAACCATGACTACTTAATCCTTTGTAAAATTTCGTATTTACAAGAAAAGATATTTAAGATATTTTATGTTTTATCCATCTATTATTGATCTGTAATACCTTAGAAACGGAATATGTTATGGTAGCAATAATACCTGCTGTCACACCTAGGGCATTATAAGCGGGCATTATGATAATGTCCGATCAAGTTTATACAAACATATGTATTAAAAAATCAATAGCTTACCAGTTCCTGAAAATATGCCATTAAAACGGTTTCGGTTATTTAAAGAATTGCGTTCGCATCTTTCCAAATACCAAATATGCCATACTCCCGATCATACTGTTGCCTTGATTTAACTGGCAAAAGATTTTCGGTCGCTTTTATGGCCTTTTCTCTTATATTTTGTGGAATTTCTTCCATTTTGAGCAAATCGTTAAATAAAAAATGCCAACTGACTAACTGATAGAAACATCAAAGTCAAACTTAACACCAGTCATTATCTACTTACGTATACAGGTACAGGTGCAACTTATTTTTTATATTGCGAATAAATAATGTAATTAGTCATTGAAAAACTCTTTTTGGGTAAAACATAAAGCATTGTATGTACCACGGGCTTTACTGGACTATAATGCCCATCAGGTCGAAATCTCTTCAGGGCATTATAGTCCTAGTAACGCCATTGATAATAAACCTTTAATGCCCAGTTGTACAATAGAAGTTTAAGCTGTGGTTCAGTTTAACTCAACTGGTACATGAACTTATACATTTAAAATATATTGCTGTCAGTTTTGGCATTTACTTTACAGAAATATATTTTAAATCGACAGGTTCGAAAACCAGTCGAGTTCAATTGAACCACAGCTTAAACTTCTATTGTAAAACTGGACATAAAACTCAAATGACACAATTGTTTTGTAAAAATAAAAAATAGCATAGACGTTCTTGCTCCAGGGCGCTCCTAAATCTGATAATGGCAAATATCAAATAATTGTTTATTATTTTTAAACATTCTTGTATGATGACATAGTTTTTATTACATAAGTATCGTGAATTATTTTTATTTTTTATACTTTTAAATTAGTAATCTTTATTTTATGTTTACTTAATTAAGTAACAAACGATTAATTCTGACTGCAAAACCATAAATTACTTCAACCACGTGTAGTATGCAATTGAGAAAAACCGATCTGGATGTGATCTATTTAATATTCTTCCTAGAAACAATAAACTCTATTTTAAAATAATGTTAAATAAATCGTTGCATATGTATATTGAATAATCTATTAAAATACTAAAAAGCTTTTAAAATTTTAAAATTCTTTACGGAAAATATACCATGGTTTTCTCAGATTGCAATCATTAAAAAGTAAGGCGTTGCAAATTTGATTTCTAATTTTTTGGGTATGTGGATGCAAAGAAAAATTAGGTTTTTAAAAGGAATTTCAATTAAGCTACCCCCTGCCTTTGATCTTTATGTTGCATTATGCATAAAATAATTTATATTTAGCATAAAAGAATCAGGTAGATGGCTGCAATATACGTGAGTAAAAAGCCCTGCCGCTTGCCGCTTGAACCGAACAAATATTATTAGCAGTTTCTAATGTGTATAAACTGGTTTTAAAACGTCGTTTACCACCATGATACAATACAAGAAGGTAAGATCAACAGCGATTCCAAATTGGTTCGCTTTGCGCATGACCTAGCAATGTGACTTTTTTCGGCGGAAGATTTAAATTTATGTTTTAAAAAGGCCTGCAATGTTTGTGAAGTTTGGTCGTTTTTTTAATATGAGGACGAGTATGGGGATACATCTTTTAGAATAATATGAATCAGGTAGATGGCTGCAATATACGTGAGTAAAAAGCCCTGCCGCTTGCCGCTTGAACCGAACAAATATTATTAGCAGTTTCTAATGTGTATAAACTGGTTTTAAAACGTCGTTTGCCACCATGATACAATACAAGAAGGTAAGATCAACAGCGATTCCAAATTGGTTCGCTTTGCGCATGACCTAGCAATGTGACTTTTTTCGGCGGAAGATTTAAATTCATGTTCTAAAAGGCCTGCAATGTTTGTGAAGTTTGATCGTTTTTTTAATATGAGGACGAGTATGGGGATACATCTTTTAGAATAATATGACTGTTAATCGACTCTTTGTTTGACCTCCGGACAGTGCGGACGTGCGTAGAGGACTACAAAGTTCTTCCCGGAGTGGCGGCTAGAGGTGTCGTACGAACGTTTTTTAATTTCGGGGATCAAGGAAAGATTCACGCTAAATTGACGGCATCTTTCTTCTGGATCTAAGCTCTGTGAGCGAAGATTCCTATAAGCTGATGGTATCCTGTTTGGTGGTGAACACGAGGTATTTCCCAAATGGCGGGAAATAGATGGGCGTGCAATGGGAACTGTCAGTAGTGAAAGTGAAGATTATACGTAACACCAGTAGCAGATCTTGGTTTGACAGTTGACAATTTATGCATTGCATCGAAGATAATTCGTGTATTAGTACAGAAAATGTGATTTGAAGAATAAATGGAAAATCTGCGAGGTCTAGAGCCCGACAATCCAATTTTCCAACCACTTGACGATGGCTGAATGCATTAAGTGTGAAAGCCAAAAACTGAAAATAGAATAGAATAGAAGATTTAACAATCTTCTGTCGGAAGCGTGCTTGGTGTCTTTGTCGTAGCCAAGGCCTTACAATTAAAAATATTTATATCGTTTCAATAATATTTCTATTAAATAACAACCAAGTTATCACATGCCTCATGGCAGGTTCTTTTTACAATATATTTACACGCATTTCTCGTATTACTGCAGGTGTGTCATCTAAGTAGTAAAGTGCAATTACATATTATAGATAATAGTAATAATAATAATATGTTCGCATAACTACAGATTTTGCCATACATTATGTATTTTATTTGCCGCATTCTCTTAATAGGTCAGGGTTAGGATTTTTGTTTAATGTTTTATAATATTTATTTATTATAATATTTGTTATGTAAATTAAATTTATTAGATGGAGTACCGTTATAGTGCGTAATAAAGATAATTTAAAAGGAAAAGAAGGTAAAATAAGAAAATATTTTTAATGAGGTAACCTTAGTTCAATGTTAGTAGTGGAGTTTTCACAGGAAACGTGTTTTTTGTTAACCTTATTTCTCGAAGCCAAGGTACTAATTTCTGGAATAGTACACGTGAAATATACTATTATTATATAATGATAATGCATAAATATCATGCAACTTAGTTTTAGAGTGCGAGTAGCATGCAATTTTGACTTAAAACTCAAACATTTTTCAACTTTACAAGGAGGTAATAGTAAAAATATGTATAAATACATACAGGGTTAAATGAACACCCACACAAAACTTTCCACTCAAGTTATCTTCGAAACGAGTCAAGATATTTATTGAGGGGGAACGTTTTTATAAAAAATTGGACGGCGCTCCTTTTACCCCTTAACCACCAGGCCCACCCCCAAAATTCTTAAATGAGAAGGCGGGTCGAGTGATACATCATTTTAAAGCTCCTGACGAGTACTTTATAACCCTAGAATATGAAGTCAATATCTTCACCTATTACAAAATGGCGATACTTTAAAATTACCTAAATACCTGATTTGGATGGCCATATTTCCGAAACTAATAAAGTTAGATGTACCTGTGTGGTGTTTTCTTAAAGCTCTTTTAAAGGTCTTTTTAATGGTGATACTGGTAGTAATATACAGGGTAGAAGAAAAAGTACATGTTTTTTTATTTAAGAACCCTGTATATTATTTTACCATTAAAAAGATCTTTAAATGAGCTTTAAGAAAATACCACATTAAGTACATCTAACTTTATTAGTTTCGGAAATATGACCATCCAAATCAGGTATTTAGGTAATTTTTAAAGTACCGCCATTTTGTAATAGGTGAAGATATTGACTTTATATTCTAGGGTTATAAAGTACTTGTCAGGAGCTTTAAAATGATGTATCACTCGACCCCCTTCTTATTTAAGAATTTTGGGGTGGTGGCCTTGGTGGTTAAGGTGTTAAAGGGGAGCCGTCCAATTTTTGTAAAAAACGTTCCCCCTCAATAAATATCTTGACGTGTTTCGGCGATTTCCTCAAATCTGTCTCGTTTCGAAGATAACTTGAGTAGAAAGTTTTTAAATGAAGACCCTGTATATTTATTAATATGCATAATTGTTTAAATACTAATAAAAAAAATTGGTACACTGCCACAATGCCTTAACCGGCATTTCCTGATGTATACGAGTTATGTTAACAAACCCTTTTGTGAACAATAATTTATTGCAGCAAAAAATATTAAACCCGACGAGTTTCTGGTTTCCCACGCTACGCATCAGATTTTATGGCAGGACAAAGACGAAATAAGAGGATTTTTTTAAAGTACGTGATACGTGTTTTAACAGTGTTTTTTTATTTAATTAAAAAATATGTTATTAGGCTCTGCCAGAAGCTATGTGCTTTTGAAAAGGTTTGTTTACTTTATCATTTTTTGTATACTTTGCGGCATTGCTTTTAGAATAAATAAAAATATAATATCAATAGCTGTAAAATTTGATGTCATGACAAGAAATTATTTGTTATTACTACCGGTACTCCACACGGGACAAACGATCAAAGTCCATTTTTTATAAAATTATATTTTTGCAGTATACCTCGTAAGTTGATGCATATTTAAGTACCGAAAGCAAACGGAAATGGTAATAAGGTTCTTGTCTAAAAAGCCGTTAAAAATATCGCAAACTATGCTAAAAAGCACTTTCCTGAACATTTCTTATATTTGAAAATTCATCGTTTTTCCCGTGTGGTCTTTAAATGAAAAAAATCAAGGGGTCAAATTTGTTCCATTTTTTTTAAATATTTACCGTAAATTCCTTACGGACGACATAGTAAATATTTACTTGTACGTCAAAAAATATCCTCTAATACCTAGGAGACGTCTCCTAAATTTTTCAAAAATATACTTAGTGACATAAAAGTGATTATAAAAAACGATGTATTTTTTTTTATATTTTAACACCCTGTAGTTTCAAAACTAGAACGTTTGGAACCTATATTCATATAAAATTTTCCTATTATTCTTCGTTAAAAAATCACCCTTTAATGTTTGTGGGCAGAGTTATTGGACACCCTGTATAAATTACTGCCATTTATTCATTTAAGTAAATTATATGGTAAAGTTAGGGAAGATATTCTATGAATAATTATACCTAATATAGAAACATAATACACAATTCTCATGCTCTAATGGTCGGTTAACTTCCGTGGTCCTTGCTTTAATAATCGTTACATAAATTCCATAATAATTTATCCTGTATACCTGCACTAAACATTTTCACGATTGACTATTAATTGATTTAAATGAGTTTGTCCATTTATTTAAATCAGATTAAAATCGTGTCACAGAACATTGAATTTTTGCAATAACCAATCACATGGCAAATAATCGATTTTACGCTGATTGACATGCTTTGAGAAAAGATAAACAAAACTAATGTTCTGAAATATTAGGTTGGCCTTTGACATAGATGTAAATATATTTGAATTTGTCAATCAGCTTTTTATGTTGGGTAAATTTTGTAAATACACAATTGCTTTAATATATGCATAGGCTGGGGTCAAGTGCTGCTTGAGTTAGACATCTGCCAAGGTGGAAATAGGCAGAAACCAGTATAATACACTATAACAGAAATAAATATTCAATGAAACAAGTGGACATTTTAGTATGAATCCTATATGTGTAGTCTCTACGCCAATGACAACAGATTACAGAAATTCCTCTTTTTTTTTTTTGTTTCAGTAATGATTGCACCTTTTTTAACACGCTTCTATTAGCTTGGGTTGTATGTATGTATGTATGTATGTAACGGAATCTTTAAGCTTAATTTTCACCAACTTCCAGCGATTCGATTTCTTTTGCACAACTTTGCACACGTATCAAAGACCCATGACAATGCAATAATCTGCAAACAGTATCCCGTTATCCTGATTGGGATCGCCAGGATAATTTTTTTTTATCTTTTGACAATCCGCGAAGGCTGAAAGCCTAAATACTAACGTACCGTGGGTGTCTTAAGCAGGGTAAGAGGAAGTTTGTTAACACGGGATTAAAAACTTGAAGATTTGGGGGGGAAGGAAAGACCTCCGCTGGCAGCAGGTTCCACAGTCTAGAAACTCTAGGGATAAAAGAACGAACGAAATGGGAAGTTCGGGGCCTGTCCAATTGAACTGTATGGGGATGCATACGCGCGGCACCACGAGTTTCTCTGTTGGGAACTGCAAGAGGAGGGACTATACTGGACAATTCGTCGGAGCAGAAGCCGTAAAAGTATCTATAGAAGAGCGATAGATCTCCCTCAGCTCGACGATGAGCAAGAGAAGGAAGTCTTTGAGTAAGTAAAGGATCATTAATAAGACGAACAGCCCTTCTTTGAATGGCATCAAGAATGCTGAGGGTTGTAGGGGATGCCATTGCCCAGACATGAGAACAACATTCTCAAATGTGACGCCCACAAGGTTAAATGTATCCCCGCTCTGCAAAACCTGGCCACTCATAAATTCATAAATTCCTTTATAGATTTTCTGTAGGAGAGTAACAGAGAAAGAGCTAGTGCGCAATCTGCGCATGCGTGCAGTTTCGGACGTACTCTTAGCATAAGGCTGACAGAAACTTGTTCGGAGTAGTTGCGTTCTGAAACCCCATACAACAGTGAAGCTTTAAATGAAATGATTAGATTACGAAATAGTTCGTGAAACATTTCAATATCACATGTCCGCAGAAAACTAATTGATATATTGAACTAAAAAATGAAAAATAAATAATAGTTTAAAAAACACGCTTTTATATGCAACCGAACTAAAAATTAGAAAATAATTTTTCATTACAAAGAGTCAAACAATGAATCATAATTATATACCTCAAAATAGAATTATAATAAAATTTAAGATAATAACAGAATAATTCACTTCAGAATAAAAGCGTGGGGTGCTTAATATATTAAATGTTATAATTATTTCATTTGTAAATATCTATGAGGGAAAAGATATGAAAAAATGGTAAAATGCACCCCACGCTTTTACTCTGAAGTGAATTATTCTGTTATTATCTTAAATTTTATTATAATTCTATTTTGAGGTATATAATTATGATTCATTGTTTGACCTTTTATTACTGTAATACAAACTCTTTGTAATAAAAAATTATTTTCAAATTTTTAGTTCGGTTGCATATAAACGCGTGTTTTTTAGTTTTTTTAAACTATTATTTATTAATGATCCTGCTCGACAACTGTAGTAATAAACATCCGAATTTGTTCAGGGAGCGGCGGGGATATTATGCCAACCTTATTGATAATATTTATTTGTAAATAATAAACGAAACTATTGAACTGAGGGATCTTGGTTCTTGCGGTTGGACCGCGTCAAACTGAAATTGTTTACCGACGTTTTACCCTGATGCACGATGCATCTTCAGGAATCTTTACTTTGCTAGATTGGAGCACACTGCAATCGATGACGAAACGTCAGTAAACGATTTCAATTTGACGTGGTCCAAACCCAAGAACCAAGATCCCTCAGTTGACCAAAGCCGTGGAAGCTTTTGTTTTATGTTAAAATTATTCTACTTGTTATTGATCAAAAACTAGAAAATCAGTTAGTTCGTTCATAAATTACGTAATTTGCATTTTTGGACCCACTCTTTCCCCTGGTAAAATTTGGTGAGATTTGCTTTAACCTCCCTCCCCATCCGTCAATCGAAGAGCAAAAAAAGGCCCTCGAACCAAATAGTAATGCTGCCCAAACCTCGTTAGGTAACTTTTTCCCGTTTCTGGCGGAAGAAAAATTACGTGAAATTTGTATACCTCCCCTCCCTCACGGTGAGATAAGGTAAGATTTACGTCAACTCCCCCCTTAATGTCGCATTATGGACGCTCCCTTATACATATATTGATGCAAATAGAAACCTATAGGACCCTTTGTTTGACCTCCAGACAGTGCGGACGTGCGTAGAGGACTACAAAGTTCTTCCCGGAGTGGCGGCTAGAGGTGTCGTACGAACGTTTTTTACCTTCGGGGATCAAGGAAAGATTTACGCTAAATTGACGGCATCTTTCTTCTGGATCTAAGCGCTGTGAGCGAAGATTCCTATAAGCTGATGGTATCCTGTTTGGTGGTGAATACGAGGTTATTCTCAAATGGCGGGAAATAGATGGGCGTGCCATGGGAACTGTCAGTAGTGAAATTGAAGGTTATACGTAACACCAGTAGCAGATCTTGGTTTGACAGCCGACAATTTATGCATTGCATCGATTGTTAAATTATTTGTTTTCTTTTTGGAATTTCTGGGAGCTACGATCTCGATTATCCAGATTTTCCGCCGACGAAGCCCTGGAAAGCATAGTCTGGAAGGGGGAGAGTGGTGGATTGGACCTGAAGGGACCAAAACCAAGAAAAAATAGAGAGAGAGAGAGAAACCTATAAAAAAGATTGAGCACGACCCCACCATGTTATTATTTGTTGAAGCATTTCCTGGTCAGTGGATCAGACGGAGAGGACCA
>JACEGR010012078.1:0-12714 GCA_014170235.1 Listronotus bonariensis | reverse complement strand
AAGTGAAGAATCAATAATGACACGAATAGCTCTTCTTTGAATAGATTCAAGAATGCTTAGGGCTGTGGGGGATTTATCGCTTTTTTATAGGTACTTTCATGGCTTCTGCTCTGAAGAATTGTCCAGTATAGTTCCTCCACTCACGGTTCCCAACAGAGAAACTCCGTGGTTCCGTGCGTATGCATCCCTATACAGTCCAACTGGACAGGCTCCGAACTTCTCACTTTGTTCGTTCTTTCATCCCTAGAGTTTCCTAGAATGTGGAACCTGCTGCCAGCGGAGGTCTTTCCTTTCCCCCAAATCTTCAAGTATTTAAGTCCCGTGTCAACAAACTCCCTCTTACCTCGCTTAAGACACCCACGGTGCGTTAGTATTTAGGCTTTGAGCCTTCGTGGTTTGTCCAAAGATAAAAGAAGAACATAATTCATAAGAAAAATTATTTTTGTAGTTTAAAATATTATTAATAAAATATGTATAAGTTTTGCAATGTTTGTTTTATTGGATATTAAAAATTGCTCTTACATTTAAGACCCACCCTGTATTTAGCCTCGCCCACTTTAAATAAAAGTGAAAGTTGGAAATTATTTTAAATTAAACTACTTTCGAAATATAGAAACTGTTTGCCTTGATAGTCGAAACACAATATAGGCTTGGAAAACGCTCTTAGAGTTATAATGGAATGAAGCACCAACCGTCATTCATCAATAGATTACTTGTGCTCTGTTTTTAGGATAAATATTATGTTTTTGTTAGCTTCTGGTACGTTTTAATTAAACCAATTAAATACTTCAGATTATAATTAAATTGTGTCCTCTTAAATTACTAAGACATTTTCTAAAGAGACAAGAGACAACATATACAGGATGTCGGGAAATTCCGTATACAGGGCGTACCAAATCTATTTATACACGAATTAACTAAGATACAAAAAGAAACTTAAGGTAAAAAAATGTTCGTAATTTTTAAAGGTGATTCCTTGCATTATTCTTAGCAAAAAAGTTCGGTAGTAGTTCGATTTAGCGGTTTTCGCTATTATAAGAGAATTTTGAAAAAAATTTTTCAGGGCGTTTCTATGAGTCGATTTTGACACAAATCTGTGTACGCGTTTTCCAAAATCCATTTCTATAATTTATTATTAATAAAAAGATATTACGGGACGGTGGAGTGAAAAGGGGTGCTGGGTGGGGACGAAACAGTAGAAATCCTACATTAAACGCCCAAAAACAGTATTTCACAGTACACACCGCACTCTCTGTTTACAAAAATGTCCAAAAAATTGTTTAAAAAAATTAAAAATAAATAATAGTTCAACAATCTCGCCATGACTGTTACTGCATAAAAAAAAGAGTTTGCAATAGAACTGTAAATGTCTTGCGATGTTGCCAAATAAAGTGAGAAAGTGTCAATAGCTTAAAAAAAGGAAGATACAGGACAAAATTCATATGAAAAATTAAGTTATTCCTTCTTCCTATTATAATTTGTAGAGAAAAAAGAAAAATACCTAAACATAAAGAAGGAGGCATTTCTACAAAAAATACCATTGTTTCTCATGGAAATAGTAGATAATCCCCGAAATAGGCTTGGTGTTAATTCTTCATAAGAAGTTTGGCAACGCTGCTTCTATCAAGACTGTCATTTTCATAATGACGAACTTCATGTTATCAGCTGACCAAAATGAATGCGCCTATTTTCCTTCTTTAATTAATGGCGGACGAGATATCTCATATGTGTGGGATAGTTTTTCGAAAAATTTAATACTTTTCAAAATTAATTTACATTTTTCATGTGCCCCGAGTGCAGTGTATTAATGTTTTCTTGGGTTTGACGTTGGACTTATACTGTTTTGTCCCCACCCAGCACCCCTGTTCACTCCACTGTCCCGTAATATGTTTTTATTAATAATAAATTTTAAAAATGGATTTTGGAAAACGCAAACACAGATTTGTGTCATAATCGACCTATAGAAACGCCCTGAAAAAGAATTTTTGAAAATCTCTTATAATAGCGAAAACCGCTATATCGAACTATTACCAAAAAAAACTCTTTGAAACTAAAATAAGCTGAAATTTTGTATGTTTTCAGCTATTCATTAGTGAAACGAGTTCGTACAGTTCATCAGCTGTTCACGTTTTGTGCCTATCTTCATGGTGTTTATATCTTTGCGATGTTGCCGGTATTACGATTACTTTAAGAAAACGGCATATCTGTTTTCAACTTTACGCATCCGAGTTGTATATGGTGTTGATTTCTTCTAATAAGATTTACACGGCACGTTGCAAAAACGTTCAATTAAATATCCACTTCTGTATTTCCCCTTCTTTTTGTAGAATTGTGTGCAAAAGAAGTGAAATATAGTGAAATAAGGTTAGTTCCGAACAATATTTCCCTAACCCCTGTGTAGGTGTCTCAAAAACAAAATATTCGTAGTCAAATGGTTTTTTTTAATGAAACACCCTATATATTTTAACAAATTTTAACTCTGATAAATTTAAACATTAAAAGTATATAATACACATACGTGAATTATTACTGGTGTTTAAGATATAAACGGCCTTTTGGTGTAGCTATTAACGGTATAAAGTGTCAAAGGTCATTTTTTTAGGTTCTTTTTTATCTTGTATTTTGTGTATAAATAAAGTTAGGACACCCTGTGTTTTAAGAGGTATTTTTACACAAAAATATATAAAAAATGGTTCATATAAACATAGGTTTGGAAATGCATTGTTTTCTAGCAACAGGGTGTCCAACTTTAGAGAAATTCAATTTTTAATTAATAACTTTTATGTTTTACCCATCTATTATTGATCTGTAATACCTTAGAAACGGAATATGTTATGGTAGCAATAATACCTGCTATCACATACCTAGGGCATTATAAGCGGGCATTATGATAATGCCCGCTTATAATGCCCTAATGCGCTAATATGGAAATTTTATTGATTATCCAATTTTATTTCTCTCACAATAAAGATCAAGTTTATACAAAAATAATTTTTCTTTAAACAATACTAAAAATTTAACTTTATTTCCAAAATTTTGAAATGTCCCGGAAAATGTAGCTGATCCCACTATAGAATGGTCGGTGTTTTTTGTGATGGTAGCAGCGGTGGTAGCACTAACGCTATTTTGTATAGAAGAACAGTCCATTAAAGAATTTTCAATAGTCGATACGGAATTAACCTCGGAATTAACTGAATTGGCAATCATTTTGGCTACTTTGTTTTTGGATGAAATACTTTCTTCTATATATCCTTCAGCTACTGAAGAGCTTTTCCATTTCCCATGTTGTTTTAGCGTTTCAAACGAAGCACCTGCCTCAACAAGTAAAGTTGACGATGTGCGACGCAAACAGTGGCCGGTGTAAGCTTCTGCATTATCCAATTTTAAAAATTTGCGATCAATGTTGGGACGCTTCCTATGGTATTTTTTCCAATGGGTTGTACTGTACATCGACCCTTTCTATAGGTAAGAAAGAATCTTCGCTCCTTTATTCCAGCTGGTCTTAATGTTGTGTACTTTTTATTAAATTTAAAGCGCCTAAATCTTCTTCAATGATAGTAAAACTTTTTGAAGTTGAAGTTTTAGTTTCTGGTACCTTTATAACCAATACTGTTCCTCTATCTTCAATGTCATCAATAGTCATTTTGACCAACTCATCTCGTCTTAAACCTCCAGAAACACCCATTACCAATACGACTCTGTTTACCAAGTAGATATCATCAGGAGCCTTCTTAAGTATTGCGAAATGTCTATATTTTCATAGACCATCAACGTAGACCTTAGGGTGGAATACTTGGTCCAGAGAGACTTCGGACTGTATTTTCCGACTAAAAATAATAAAGTTTGTTAAACATATGTATTAAAATAAAATCAATAACTTACCAGTTCCCTGAAAATATGCCATTAAAACGGTTTCGGTGATTTGAAGAATTGCGTTCGCATCTTTCCAAATACCAAATATGCCATACTCCCGATCATACTGTTGCCTTGAATTAACTGGCAAAGATTTTCGGTCGCTTTTATAGCCTTTTCTCTTATATTTTGTGGAATTTCTTCCATTTTGAGCAAATCGTTAAATAAAAAATGCCAACTGACTAACTGATAGAAACATCAAAGTCAAACTTAACACCAGTCATTATCTACTTACGTATACAGGTACAGGTGCAACTTATTTTTATATTGCGAATAAATAATGTAATTAGTCATTGAAAAACTCTTTTTGGGTAAAACATAAAGCATTAGAGGCACCACGGAGCTTTACTGGACTATAATGCCCATCAGGTCAAAATCTAGCCCTCGGGCCAGAGGCTCTCGGGCTATTTCGACCTTCAGGGCATTATAGTCCTAGTAACGCCCTTGATACATAAATAGCTATAATATCCCTAGACGACCAATTTTAAAATATAAAAATTACTTAAAACAATAAATTAGACGCCACTGTGCAAAAGATACTTTCTGTAATAAAATGATGCTTTTAGCAAATAAGGATACGAAATAAGCCACATATTATATTATTTCCTTTGAATGCGCAATAAAGTATAAGTTTATACCCTTTATTTTGGGTTTATTTCTGGTACAGAATAGTTAGAGTTTCGGTTAATAGCTCGTAAAATCTCTTTTATGTCAATAGATAGCGGAAGTCATAAGGAAAGTTGAAAATGGGGTAAGGTTAAGTAAATTCGCTATTTATTAGGGTGGGTCAAAAAATCGACTATTTTTATTTGGACTTTTAATAGTAAAAAATGTGCCTAGGCACCTCCAGAAAATGCTTGGCAACGATAAGCGGTTGGTTTTAATAGGAACATTCACCTTATTAGAGGTTTGAATATTTTTTCAGTTCCAAACAAAAAAAATGGCAATAAACCTGTTCTCGGGTAGGAAAGGAACTGTACGAACCTGTTCAGCATTCTTACCTGTTTTTTAACAACTCTACCCTGTATACCTCTTTCTTTTTGCACGTATTTAATACTATCAAATTAATTACAAAAGTTTACTTTTTAAATGCTTCAACCATATACACGGTGACGTCATAGTCTGCTGCGACCAAAAACGATAGTAAAGTCAAGGTTAGTTTATATTTATAAGGTTGCGACATATCCTCAACTTTTAGGCGGTTCGAGATCGGGGACGCAAGGAAGGGCACTTCTAGGAGAAAAGTTGGCAAGACTGACAGTAAAATCAAAACTGATGATCAATCCAGTGGCGTCTAGAATTTGCGCATTTCATTTTGCATTGTTTTGGAAGTGATATTTGTTGAAAGATGTAATTCCAAATGTTTTTATTTAAAGTAAAAGAATTTACAACTTAACACGTTGACTCCCGCCGTGCAATATATCGCACATCATTATTCTACCCTAAGAGACCGCGTGCAATATATTGCACGGTCAATCTAATGTATTTTAACTTTATCAAAAGATTGTTCGGTCTGCTTGGAGATTTTGGTTTATTTGTTTTGGTCTAAAGAAACAACTCAAATTTATTTTTTGATCTGGCTAATGGTTTAAGGCATATTATGTAGATGGCGCCAGGGTGGGGTGTACTTAAAACATTTGGCCAGCTATAAGAAGAATGAATCATTTGGAGTGATCCACGCGTTTATACTTGTATTTTAGTAAGCTAGAAGGTTTTGGCTGTGTTTTTTTGTGAGTGTCATGAATGGTGATGGTGAACCTGAGGCGAGGTAAGCACAATGATAGAAATACTTTTAGTATAATATACGAGTTTATAGGTCCTATTTGATATTATGCTCTTTGCAGTTTGGTTACCAGCACCCGTATTATGAACTCGATAGAGAAGAAATTTGTCCATGTTTTTTCTTAATATTTTAAACAAAAAACACATAACATTTCTCTTAATTAAAGCCTATTGATTTTTTCAAATGCCTTAGTTATCTTTATGTGGTTGCTAGTAAAGTTTCTTCCGTGAATAGGCGGGAGTCAAAGTGTTAATAATAATTAAAAACTGTTGAATAAACGGTTGTTCTCTAATACAATAAACTGTATATCTCCGGCACTGAACAACATGGCCGAAAAATGGGAGATGTGCCGTCATAACACGTCAAAGCAATATGGCCGAATTTCGTGACCTTATATAGACCGACTTTGATGCAAATTAATGTTAAACTAATGCAAAATACGTAACTACCGCGTTCTCTTAAACGTTCTGTGAAATGCAAAAACTGCATGTTTTAGTGCTTCGACAACATTCGTGGGTTATCACAAACCTAAAAAAAAACTTTAATTTAAAAAAATATCAAAGAATGCCAAAAAACAAAAAAGAAATAAAACCGAAAAACAGAAGTGTTTAAAGTTTTTCATCAGTTTTAAAATCGCTGCGACCTTCTAGTAGAAGAAATGTACAACGCAAAGCCATAACTAAAAAGATGGGGCCATCTGTACCCAGCAGCGCAGCCGGCAATCGGACACATTTAAAAAGCTGCAGCTTCGATAGATGCACTTTCCAGACTGATTGAATCTGTTCAATGTGTGCTGAATTCGAAACCGCTACTTTTGTTTAAACCTCCGACTTAACTGACACTCGTGACTCTTTTCGTTTAACTCTTTCGAAGTTATATTTCCGTTTTGTAGACAAACGATTCAGTGGCGGGTCAATAATGGTTATAAATTTACAATTTACGGTCGTTTGTACAGGGTGGCTCGAATTCGACGCTCATCATTGGGATTCGGAAAACGTAAGAGATACAGGATCGGTTAAATGGAGGCAAAGTTGCGCAATTTGATGCTCAATAAAATGCCGTTTTGCTTTTAAAAAATTCCGAGTACTTCCGAAGATCTTCGAAAAAAACCGGAATTTTCAATTTTGGTTTCTATTGTTTCCTGGCTATATTTGTTAAGATAACTTCAAATAAAAACACGTTTTCATGGCCACTTTTTCTGCTCTATAATTTAGTGTGATTAAATATTGAATCTGACGTTTCGGCTTCTGGCGACCATCACCAACTTAATTTTTTAAATACGGACCTGATATTTTTTCAATTTAATTAAATCCTTTCATCACTCTTAAAACACTATATATCGCCACTTTGATATTTGCCGACGTTTCTGTACAGAAAATTCCATCACCAGAATATTGCATATTTATTTAACCATAATACGGCCCTGAACTACATTTTTAGGTAAAAAGGTAAAAAAGAATAAACTTATTACATATTCATAATGTTTTATTGCAACTCCTTGATATCTAACAGCGGAAATTACTTTATTAACAGAAACCAACCAGCAGGTACGAATTCAAGGGAGAACTTCATTTAATGAATGGATTGGTATGTGGAGGAATAAAATTATTGGACTTTTCGTTTACGAAGGGACCTTATCTAAATTTGATTAGGAATGATGTCTTAGACGCCCTAGATAATCAACCTTGGAGTATTTCAAGAAATATGGTGGCAGCGAAGACGGAGCTCCTGCCCATAATGGAAGGGAAGGAGCTCAATTCCTTTACCATATACTTCCTAATAAATGGTTTTGGCAAGATGGCCCGCTAGGAGCCCAGATCTTAGTCCCCTAGATTATTTCCTTTGGGGATATCTTTAAGAACCGTTTATTTAAAAATGCACCTAACGACCTTTAAGTACTACGACAAAATTTGATAAGGGAAGTCGCTGCCATTCCTGCGAGAATAATTAATCGAGCTGTATTAATAATACAAAGCAAAGCAAGAAAATGCATCGAGGCGGAAGGTTATCTCTTTAAACACTTATAATAGTGATTAAATTATGTTTATTTTTAATATGGGCATCAAGATAGTATTACAAATTGTTTATGTAAGCTGATTTGTTGTCTACCTTTTGTATCTTATGTCTAATATTCATGAAATTTTCGGTTAATAAAGTAATTTCCGCTGTTAGATATCAATGAGTTGCAATAAAAAGATTACGAATATGTAATAAGTTTATTCTTTTTTTTTATTATGGTTAAATAAATATGCAATATTCTGGTGATGGAATTTTCTGTACGAAACGTCGGCAAATATCAAAGTGGCGATATATAGTGTTTTAAGAGTGATGAAAGGATTTAAATAAATTGAAAAAATATCAGGTTCGTATTTAAAAAAATTAAGTTGATGATGGTCGCCAGAAGCCGAAACGTCAGATTCCATATTTAATCACACTGTATTATAGAGCAGAAAAAGTTGCCATGAAAACGTGTTTTCCATTTTAAGTTATCTTAACAAATATAGCCAGGAAACAATAGAAACCAAAATTGAAAATTCCGGTTTTTTTCGAATATCTTCGGAAGTACTCGGAATTTTTTAAAACTCAAAACGGCATTTTATTGAGCATCAAATTGCGCAACTTTGCCTCCATTTAACCGATCCTGTATCTCTTACGGTTTCCGAAATCCCAATGATGATCGTCGAATTCGAGTCACCCTTTGCAGTAGGTGAGTCATCGATAGGGCAGTAGATTTATACGAGAACGGTAGAATTCTTAACATGATTTTTTAGTGATATGAACAAAAGTATTGCATATTTCAAAATATTTGGTGTGTACAGCCTCAAAAATTGTAGCGAACAAAAACTGATTTTTTAAACGGAACGCCCTATATTTATTACATATTTTGAGTCTACATAAAATTCTTAGCATCTGGCTATTCATATTCCTATACCTAAGTTAATAGGTAGTTTGGGAGTTGTAAACAATTGAAAATCGGAATTTTTATCTGACCATTTACTGAGCAAAAACAGTTCAAGATACAGCAAATGGCTTTCACTTTCCTATCTTAACTTTTTAAGGGCCACCCAATGGTAATAAAAAATGAAGGTCAATTGAAGGTTGAAAAAGGTGAATTTTTAACCTTTAGTTAACCTTCACTTTTTGCTACCATTAGAAAGCCCTTAAAAAGTTAAGATAGGAAAGTGAAAGCCATTTTGCTGCATCTTGAACTGTTTTTGCTCAGTAAATGGTCAAAGATAAAAATTCCGATTTTCAATTGTTTATAACTCCCAAACTACCTATTAACTTTAGGTATAGGAATATGAATAGCCAAGATGCTAAGAATTTTATGTAGACTCAAAATATGTAATAAAATATAGGGCGTTCCGTTTAAAAATCAATTTTTTGTTCGCTATAATTTTTGGGGCACCCTGTACACACCAAAATATTTTAGAAATATGCAATACTTTGTGTTACATATCACTAAAAAAATCATGTTAAAAAATTTTACCGTTTTCGTATAAATCTACTTTGCTCTATCGATGACTCACCCTGTACAACGTCTGGCGCGGCCGGTTTCTTTTATTTCCTATTCTATTTCTATTTCTATTTTTTTTTCTTGGTTTTGGTCCCTTCAGGTCCAATCCACCACTCTCCCCTTCCGGACTATGCTTTCCAGGGCTTCGTCGGCGGAAAATCTGGATAATCGAGCTCGTAGCTCCCAGAAATTCCAAAAAGAAAAACAAATAATTCAACAATCGATGCAATGCATAAATTGTCGGCTGTCAAACCAAGACCTGCTACTGGTGGTACGTATAACCTTCACTTTCACTACTGACAGTTCCCATGGCACGCCCATCTATTTTCCCGCCATTTGAGAAATACCTCGTGTTCACCACCAAACAGGATACCATCAGCTTATAGGAATCTTCGCTCACAGCGCTTAGATCCAGAAGAAAGATGCCGTCAATTTAGCGTGAATCTTTCCTTGATCCCCGAAGGTAAAAACGTTCGTACTGACACCTCTAGCCGCCACTCCGGGAAGAACTTTGTAGTCCTCTACGCACGTCCGCACTGTCCGGAGGTCAAACAAAAGAGTCCCTTTTATTTCCTATGGGGATAAGTTTGTGCGTTACCAATAATGCCATCATAAAAGAAGCAAAATACAGGGCGGCCCACCGTATTCGACACTGTCTGTAGCTGGATAACCATAGGGTCAGAGACAAGAATGAGACGGGTTACTGGTCCTTGAAATTTGTTCATTGCGTTTTATCTCTCTCTAGTTTAACGCAAGTTCCTATAACTATGTCTTTGTCAAAGTCGGTCTATATAAGGTCACGACATTCGGCCATATTGCTTTGACGCGTTATGACGTCACATCTCCCATTTTTCGGCCATGTTGTTCAGTGCCGGAAATATACCGTTTATTGTATTATTAGAACAACCGTTTACACAAGAGTTTTTAATTATTAATAAGTTGTAAATTCTTTTACTTTAAATAAAAAACATTTAGAATTACATCTTTCAACAAATATCACTACCAAAACAATGCAAAATGAAATGCGCAAATTCTAGACGCCACTGGATTGATCATCAGCTTTGATTTTACCCAGTCTTGCCAACTTTTCTCCGTGGAGTGCCCTTCCTTACGTCCCTCGAGCTCGAAACCGCCTAAAAGTTGAGGATATGTCGCAACCTTATAAATAAACTTGGTCTTTGTCATTTATCATAGGAGGTAATCGCAGAGGGTGCAATTATCGCATGTTCATGGTTGCCAAGTTGTTTACAATTTCTGCATGTAAACTCTAATGTTTTTCTTTGGCTAACACCTGATTATACTATATACCGAGAATCGAATATTTTTTAACTTGACAACGTTGTCGCAAGCAGTCAAAATATCTTAAGTTTGTTTATAGTGTGTACCAAGTGTCCAATTTTTTAGACAACGCGGTAGTACCACCATGGTCGTTATTTTTAAATAACTACTACCTAGAATTGGCAGAATACTACACAGTGGTTTGCCATTGCCAACTGTGAGGTGACGAGCAATGTAAAATCCGATGTCCGACTCCGAGATTCGAACCCGGATCGCTGCGGTGAAAGGCTGACACGCTAGCCACTGCACCACTGCTCGCCACGAATTTATCTTACTGTTGTATTAAAATGTATAAATAAAGATTGTACAGGGTGTCCCATTTTGGTTGTCCCTTATGGGAAACTTGAAACCATAAGAGATATTAAAAATCTGATACCCCATCCTCGAGCTGTTTTTTGGAGAAAACATTTATGGTAAAAACAGATCATCGCTATCGCGACGCGTTTCAGAGATACAGGGTGATTCTCGATTTTTTCACTTTTTGAAAAGGCCCTGTAGCTTTGTTGTTATTACCGATACGAGAAAACTAATTGCACATTATAAAGACACTTTTTTCCGTAGAATCCAGTGGCGTAGCCAAAAAATTTTTTGAGCTGTCATTTTTGACATATAACCCAAACATGTTTTTTTTTAATAGGGACACCCTATAAATGATTAGGTAATTAAATTGCTTGTTTTTTTCTGATTAAAATAATATATCATAGTAGGTGGTTTAATAAAGTTTTTACGTCAAATATTGGAAAAATTATGACTTTAAAGACGCATTTTTTTATTTTAAAATTTAAAAATTTTTTACCACTTTATTTATAAATATGTAAGTATGAAATTTTGGTAAATAATATATATGATGTAGAAGATTATTAATACGCATAATAAAATGATACACGGTGTTTCAAAAAATTAAAATAATTTTTTTATTTTAAAATTTAAAAATTTCCTATCATTTTATTTATGAAAATAAAGGGATGAAATTTTGGTATTTGATAAATGTGATGGTGAGAAATATTATTATACATAAAAAAATGATACAGGCTGCCTCAAAAATTAAAATGATTTTTTTTTTTATTTTTAACTTTAAAAATGTCCTACAATTTTATTTATGAATATATAAGGATGAAATTATGGTGGATAATATATATGATAAGGAAGAATATTATTATATATATATATATATATATATATATATATATATATATATATATATATATATATATATATATATATATATATATATATATATATATATATATAAATGATACAGTGTGTCCCAAAAATTAAAAATAATTAATATTATGTTTAAATTTAAAAATTCATAGCGTCCTTATTTATGAATTTGAAGCAAAAAATTTTGGTACTGTATTAGTATGATAATGTTGTATAAAAAATAAAATCAAAGTTATACACGAGGTTATACAGGTGTGTCAAAAATTTTTCGATTTTTTTTTTGGACTTTAAATTTCTTTTTTGTTTTTTTTTTGCTCTATTGGTAAAGTTGACATGGAGAATTCATAAAAAATAAAAAAATAATAAAAATCAAAAATTAAAAAAAACTTGATAAATTTTTAAGTTTAATTAATATAACTTGTTTATTATTGTTGTTGTAAACTAATTTTTTGTTTTTTTTCTACGGAAATGTCTCCTGAGCTAAGGGATGACAGATTCCTTTTAAAACAAAAATATAAAACAATTTAAAAACAGATAGAAGCCGCAATGCGTCTTTAAAATCATAATTTTTCCAATATTTGACGTAAAAAATGTATTAAACCACCTACTATGATAAATTATTTTAATCAGAAAAAACAAGCAATTTAATTACCTAATCATTTATAGGGTGTCCCTAATAAAAAAAAAAACATGTTTGGGTCATATGTCAAAAATGACAGCTCAAAAAATTTTTGGCTACGCCACTGGATTCTACGGAAAAAGTGTCTTTATAATGTGCAATTAGTTTTCTCATATCTGTAATAACAACAAAGCTACAGGACCTTTTCAAAAAGTGAAAAATCGAGAATCACCCTGTATCTCTGAAACGCTTCGCGATAGCGATGATCTGTTTTTACCATAAATTTTTTCTCCAAAAAGAGCTCGAGGATGGGGTATCGGATTTTTATATCTCTTATGGTTTCCAAGTTTCCCATAAGGGACAACCAAAATGGGACACCCT
>JACEGR010012077.1:0-12714 GCA_014170235.1 Listronotus bonariensis | reverse complement strand
AGAACTGTACACAAGAGATGGCTTGTCCTCAAACAACGTTAGCCAGCCGAGCCGTCAAGGACGACTGCTCGTGACGTAGTCATCAGTGCAGATTTGGCGGCGACAGTGTGTTACATGTAATTTTATGCATTTTCTCGTCGTTATTTGGTGACCATTTTCGATTTTGTTAGTGTTTTTACATTTGGGTGTGATAATTAACTTATAAAGACCTTATACAAACAATAATTTTGTTTTAAACTGTATTTTGTTAGTGTTCATCGTTTTTGTCCAGGCGTGTGTGTAATATTTTTGTATTGACATTTAAACCAGAGACAAGAACTTTAAACGTTGTACATCGTTTTTAACTACTTTAAACAGTGTTTGATAAGTTTCGGAATAAAATTTAGAATAACTATGTTCTTTAATGTTTTATTTGTTTTAGATAGAAATATGCCTGGGCAGATTTGGTATATTGCTTCATGCAAAAAGCAAGCAATAGGTTAACACTAAAGAAAGAAGGTGTTAACTTAATATTTCATTCATTTCCTAAGTGCAGTTAATTTAGTTTCAATCCACGCTTAGGAAGAATGGACAAATAGAGTGTAAACAGAAGGCTGAGTTTAACCGGATACTTCTGTAATTTGCTCCTTACATTTTACATCAAATGATTATGAGAAGAGATGCTCAAAATGAGCTGTTCGAGCAAATATTAATGAATTTATTCTTATAAAAAACAAATTCTAATATCTTATTTAATATTTTAGGTCTACCCTTGCGCAGAGTTTTAAAAGCTGCAGTTCCCACTTTAAATCTAACCCGTGGCTGTATGGCATTCTTGAAAATATCTAATGAGGATAATCCCCGTGCCAAAAGAGCGGAAAAAAAACGAAAAGGATCTGGTACACTCGTTAGTCACAAATGGCTTAATCCTGAATCTTTCCAGATTTTAAATGTTCCAAGTTTATCTGGCAGAGGCAGAGATGGTGCTTCTCACTTGGAAGTATCAAACGAGCCTAATAGTGCTTCATCTATCATGTGTCATGTAGTCCTATTTTATCTATACTTTTTATTGTAACAATGTGTTTTTTTTTTGTGGGCTAGTATGTTTGTTTATATTGGATTATGATTTTTTACACCTTGTTTTTGTACAATTCTTATTCCACATTTTATAATCTAGATTTAAATGTTTGACGATGTTATTATTACTTTTTAAGTCTTATAATGGAGATTATTAAATAAATAAATAGTTCTGTGATGACAAAGCCCGATGTCAATTTTAGGTAAAATTTTCTGGAGAGATATTTTTAGCTTTAATGCGTCCTAAAAATCCACAATTTCAGTACAAAATTTAGATATTATGCTTAATTGCAATTTTCAGAATTCATCAAAGTGAAAAATATCTCTCCTGAACGATTTACTAAAATCAACATATCTGGTTTTGCTATTTTACCACAGAGTTATTCTAACACATATAGAGTGCAGTAAGCATTGAGTGTTTATTAAATTAAAAAGCATTTTTTTGTTATGTTTAAAAATGTTTTATTACCACTTTTAGTCATGACATTGTAAGGTCATATAATCAATTAAAAAACAATAAACAATTTAAATAAACGGTTAATTTAAAAAAAAAAATTGTACTTAATCATCATAACCAAGAACTCACTATTAAAAGGCATTTGAAGAGCGGAGTCGATAAAGGAGTGCTTAAATAACTTTTTTTATTCAGACTTCTCTCACAATAACGTGGTAAGGGCCGTTGGCTTGTGTCCCTTACTCGTTATTTTTAGAATGCAGTCTGAGTCATCTCATTTTAATGATTTTTATCATATCCTTCCTTTGTGCAGATAATTTGAATTTAAAATACATACTTGCCTCCTCTATCTTGACTCTCTAATTGTATATTATTTACTTTTATAAACTAATTAGCACAAAAAAATTCTCTAGGTATGGATTTAATTTTATACAAAAAATATGTGATATTAAGATCAATCAACAGAAATTATTGTCAGATAAACGGAATTTCTTTGCATTACAGAAATTTGGACCCAAACGACAGACCCCAATGTTTGAAGTTGAAATAGCCTTTAGGGACATCCAAACACTTTTTTAAAATAGTTTATTAAAAGGTATTAATTAATAAATGTCCTATTCTAAACCCTAAAAAAGAAAGTTGCAATGTAAAAAAGTGCTGTAAAAATGATAAGGTTTCTACAAAACATACTTCTTATTACATTTTTAAAGTATTTTGTTTAACCAAAGTTGGTAATTTCTATTTTATTTAAACCTATATCTAGTGTTACCTATTTAATACCATTTAGGAACTTCTACTTGTAAAATATATTTTTCTACCAACTTAGTAGATAAGTAGTAAATGAAAATTATCATATTACTATAAATCAGACTTATTGTTACATTTTAAGAAATACTCTTTACTAAATTTGAGTATTTTTATTTAATTTTGGACCTATCTAGCGTTACTCTATTTAATACCGTTTACGAACGAAACTGAAAATATTTTTTTATCAATTTGACAGTGACAAGCGAAGAATAATCATAGTTACCTATGATATGGAGAACAAGGCTGCTTACCTACGTAATTTAAGTGAAATAATTTGAAACTAGCAACATGTTCTCTTCAAAAGTTTATAAATAATATTTATTTATTAATTTTTCATAAAGACAGTATGAAATAAAATATCATACGATACACGTCCGTTAGGTGTTATTACAGTACTCGTTTATATTCGAGACTCGGCTTCTGCGTCGCCTTGTCCGTAAACATCCTCGTTCTGTAATAAGTCACCTACCGGACCTATAACGTAAAATATTATTACTAACCTATTTTTTTATTACTAGTTACAGATTGTTCATGGCAATATTATTTTTAATATATTACACAGGATTCGATCAAATTAACAGATGTTTAAAAATATCCTGATTGCAGCTTTCCCTTAAACATTTTTTGAAAAACCTTTTCTTTATATCTTAAAATCTGTATTTCGAACTTTCTGTGCTTCCTTAGGTAATTGGCCCATTGGTAACAGTGCATTAGATACCGGGTGCGTTTTAAAAACTTACGAAAGCTATATTTTTCAAACCAAATCAGAAAATAAAAAAGTACCGTTTTTATAAAAACACGGGGAAACATAAATAACGTATTTTTTTAAACACCTCCATAAAACCCTAAGGCAGCACCCCAGTTACTAAAAATTGTAAATGGCAACACCTCTTATGTGGCACCTCTCGGAAAAACTTATGAAAACTAATTTTCGTTGGTCATAAAAAAGTTGGGTTAAAATCAAATACTACACCTAAATTTTAGAAAAATTTAATTTTATTATTCATAAATATTACCAAAAAACGTACAAAATAATTTAAAACTAATAATAAAACATAAAATAACACTTCCTGAAGTTCTAGTTAGTTTTGGTTTGTCTCGAGAAAAATGTTATAGCAACTGGTCTTGATTGTTGGGCGCCTGTGCAACAGAAGTAACCACAACTAACCAGAACTTTTTTTTGAAATGGGATAGCTCTACAGGGAATACTGTTTTTATTAGTTTTTTTTAAAATTAATTTTAAATTAATTTAATTTGACATATTCTGGTATTCTTATTAAATACTCAAAATATGATTTTTTATGACCAACGAAAATAATTTTTTATAAGCTTTCGGAGAGGTGCCAGATAAGGTGTGGCATTTATGATTTTTAAATAACTGGGGTGCAGCCTAAAAGGTTGATAGAGGTGTTTTGAAAAATACGTCATTTATGTTCCCCAGGTTTAATAGAAAAAGTATTTTTATTTTTTGATATTTGCCTTAATTAAGTTTTAAAATGCGCATCCTGTATTTTAACAACTAATTATTTAACTGTAAAAAAAAAAAATGAGGCAATAACGGGCAGCTGGTTTTTATATATTTCTTTAGTATAAATCTTCATCAATATTTACTAAAATAAAAACTTTTATGCTGCTTAATTATATACTTTTATTTTACCTTTCTAAGAAAGTGTCGAAAAATAAAAATTCATTTAAAAGAGATTCATAAAATATTTTATAAATTGCCTAATCAACAATATTTTTTAATTTAGGTAACTGAGTTATTAAGAACTTACGGTAGGGTAAGGTATTTGATCCATACTAGAACTTAGTTGTAAATATTGTTTAAAAAAAATACACAATGAAAAAACAGAACGAAAAATGTAAATATGTAATGTCGAAGTACTACAAAATTATAAATCTATAACTTTTATCCATTTTCCACGGAGAAGCAATCGATTTGGATTTTTACATTAAAAATTATAAGTATTGGAATGTATACGTGTTTTTATGTAAATATTAAAAATTTGTAAACTGACTTATTACCAAGTTTTACATTCGTCGGCCCCTCTGTGCAGCGCATTACAAAATATCATCAATCAATCGAAATTTAAGGGGCAGCTATAGCTGCATATATAAATAAAAGTTGATACAGTTTGTAAGTTCTCACCATATGAAATAATTATTTTATTACAAATATCTTCTTTATGAAAATTTAGCATAGTCCAAATACCTAAAAAATATATTTTAAATTGTATTAATCATCTTCGAGGTTTCGGCCAGAGAATAATTATTGTTGCTTAAGAGTAAACTACCTGTATTATTGCTAATATTAAACATTTTCTAAAGAAAAGGTGTTTAGAATTAAAAATCATATTTGAGTACACAATTTTGTTTATTTACAAATTATTACAATTTCTTTTTAATATTTTTTTGCAGAATGGTAAAAGTGAGGTGTGTAAATTATTGTAATTTTTTAAATTATATTATACAATTTTAAATAAACTTGTTAACTTCAATGGGAGCAATGTAAAATACTTTCATGTACAAACTTAAATCGGGCAATTATCGCAAAAGAAATAAATAAAACAGTGTATTCTGGTAAATAAACAAAGTTGCGTACTTAATTACTTAAGTAATTTTGAATTTTAAATATCCTTTCTTTTTGTTTATAATAAAAGCCAAAGAACATGTAATTCACTTTTCAGGAAAGTTAAAACAAATGGTTATCTGATGTTTGCCTTTAAGTTTTTGAGCCGTGAAGAAATAAAATTTACTTATTTTCATATCCCTGATTTATTTACGAAACACGGGGAGAATTTACAAAAACATTTAAATTAAAATATAAAAATAAGTGTTTATAATGTTTAGTTTTAGATTTTTTATTTTTTTATATTATTTATTAAAACCATTTAAAAATATAAGTATTTAAAAATGTGTGTTTAGGTACCACTCAAGACACCGCTTAACTGAATAAATATATTTGATAAGAAGCTCCATTATATCAATAAAAACTTTTATTTTTCAAATACTTAATATTTTAAAAATAATGCATTTTCTAGTGTTAATATATATATATATATATATATATATATATATATATATATATATATATAATAAGAAAGTAATTTTCTTGAGCCTTAGAATAAACAATTTAATAAGAGTTTTAAATTCTTGGGCATAGAGGCTCCTAAATGACAAAAGAAAAGAAAACAAATACATAACCTGGTAGAAACGACTACTTGGCTGGTTACTTTAAAATTACGGAGTCTCCAAATACATGGATGACCCCGGGTCGCAATGAAGACGGTGACACGTGTTTCATCCTTGTTGGGAATCATCACAACCGCTGTACATTGCCGACAACTTGGCTATGTTTTTCTAGACGCTAAACATAATTCTTGTCGGAACAAGGAAGTAAGTTCAGCGGCCAGAGCCATCTCGCCAAGCAATTTCAAAACAACCAGCCAGAGCATTCGTTAGGTTAAAACGGTAAAAAGAGGGTGCCATCTAGGTGTATATGGCGTAAGTAGCATATGTTGTAATACCAACAAACCATAATGGAAACTGGCACACTCATCAGTTCACGGGTTTGTGAATTTCGGATGAGCAGTTTTGCACAACTCCAGGTAGGTGGCGTACAGCAAAAGCTGAAAGGTATGATAAAATCATAAAGGCAGTATATTTCACCCAACTGCATATAATAATAAGAAAGTTATTTTCTTGAGCCTTAGAATAAACAATTTAATAAGAGTTTTAAATTCTTGGGCATAGAGGCTCCTAAATGACAAAAAGAAAAGAAAACAAATACATAACCTGGTAGAAACGACTACTTGGCTGGTTACTTTAAAATTACGGAGTCTCCAAATAAATGGATGACCCCGGGTCGCAATGAAGACGGTGACACGTGTTTCATCCTTGTTGGGAATCATCACAACCGCTGTACATTGCCGACAACTTGGCTATGTTTTTCTAGACGCTAAACATAATTCTTGTCGGAACAAGGAAGTAAGTTCAGCGGCCAGAGCCATCTCGCCAAGCAATTTCAAAACAACCAGCCAGAGCATTCGTTAGGTTAAAACGGTAAAAGAGGGTGCCATCTAGGTGTATATGGCGTAAGTAGCATATGTTGTAATACCAACAAACCATAATGGAAACTGGCACACTCATCAGTTCACGGGTTTGTGAATTTCGGATGAGCAGTTTTGCACAACTCCAGGTAGGTGGCGTACAGCAAAAGCTGAAAGGTATGATAAAATCATAAAGGCAGTATATTTCACCCAACTGCATATAATAATAAGAAAGTAATTTTCTTGAGCCTTAGAATAAACAATTTAATAAGAGTTTTAAATTCTTGGGCATAGAGGCTCCTAAATGACAAAAAGAAAAGAAAACAAATACATAACCTGGTAGAAACGACTACTTGGCTGGTTACTTTAAAATTACGGAGTCTCCAAATAAATGGATGACCCCGGGTCGCAATGAAGACGGTGACACGTGTTTCATCCTTGTTGGGAATCATCACAACCGCTGTACATTGCCGACAACTTGGCTATGTTTTTCTAGACGCTAAACATAATTCTTGTCGGAACAAGGAAGTAAGTTCAGCGGCCAGAGCCATCTCGCCAAGCAATTTCAAAACAACCAGCCAGAGCATTCGTTAGGTTAAAACGGTAAAAAGAGGGTGCCATCTAGGTGTATATGGCGTAAGTAGCATATGTTGTAATACCAACAAACCATAATGGAAACTGGCACACTCATCAGTTCACGGGTTTGTGAATTTCGGATGAGCAGTTTTGCACAACTCCAGGTAGGTGGCGTACAGCAAAAGCTGAAAGGTATGATAAAATCATAAAGGCAGTATATTTCACCCAACTGCATATAATAATAAGAAAGTAATTTTCTTGAGCCTTAGAATAAACAATTTAATAAGAGTTTTAAATTCTTGGGCATAGAGGCTCCTAAATGACAAAAAGAAAAGAAAACAAATACATAACCTGGTAGAAACGACTACTTGGCTGGTTACTTTAAAATTACGGAGTCTCCAAATACATGGATGACCCCGGGTCGCAATGAAGACGGTGACACGTGTTTCATCCTTGTTGGGAATCATCACAACCGCTGTACATTGCCGACAACTTGGCTATGTGCTATGAAAAGACACGGTTGTATATAAAATAGTATAAAAACCTTGGTGAAAAGTTTCATGCCTCTGTAACCATCTTTTTCTCTTGACAGTAATGTAACACTTCTTACCTCGGTATGTTATGTACTATTTAGAAGGATCCTAATCCCAAATCTTATTACAGGTTTTTTCCAAGAAAAAAATAATGGGTATAAAATGGCCTATTAAATGCCATCTTTGTCATAAAATTTAAAGGGTTTAAGGTAAAGTTAAATATAGAAATATATGAATAACTTATGCTTAACCCTGCTTGTAGTATTTTAACCCTTAGTAAGGCGCGCTAAGAATTTTACCATAATTGGTCGCGCGGTGTATTTAATGCCGCCGCCAGACATTGGGCCAATTACGACGAACTTTCGCAAACAACCATTGTGTGGACGGATATGTCGTCTACATTCGTCTTGATTGGCCCAACTTTTCTTGAGGCCGCTTGCTCACAAATAGTTTACCAAATGTTTCAGCCACAACTTCGCCCAATGAGTTTTAAAGCTACTTTTTTGTGCAACAAATAACGTTTTATTACTAAATATTCTTTTATAAAATGGTTTAACCTGTAAATTAGCATTTGTAGTTTATAAAAGCAAAATATGCCTTAAAAATAAAAACAAATCAAAATAATTTGGTGGGCAATGTCGGTCAACTTTTTGGGAATTTTCGCTGGTCTTTGGTCCCTGGAGGCAAAGTTAAATATTTATTTGTATACATTTTACATAAATACTTTAATTTTATAGAAGAAAGTAAAATAAAATAGTGCGTCAGATAATAGTAACATTAATTCTAGTCGCGCGGTGTATCTTAAGCACCGTTTACAAACAAATATTGATAAGGCCGCCACAGCACATCAGCGCCATCCTTCTGCTTAGATACATGGATTCATAGTAAAAGAAATCGGGTCTTAAAGAAACTGGTGATGTCTTTTTTAAAGATTGGTGTACAAAATACACTGCGCGACTAATTAAGGTTAAAAAATAAGTTATATAAATACCTACATTTTAAATTAAAAAAGTTTAGACTTATATCTGAAATATACAGAAGTAATAAAGCTTTAAAAAGAATTTAAATTATAGGTCTTTTAGTAATTTTATAATGTTGCCAAATTTTCAAAGACCAATTTTCGAGATCGCCGTTGTTCATCGTAAGACTTTCTTCCACAATCAATCCCATTCATAGTTATGCTGACGATAGTACCCTTCACTCCACTTTTCAGGTTCTCAAACCAATCTCTCAACCCGACTTGGAAAGCAAACGGAGGGCGATGCAGATATCTCTTTCACAGGATCTCAATTTGATATTGGATTGGGGCGCCAAAAATCTCGTTCAATTTAATGTATCCAAAACACAATCATGTTCCTTGTCGCGAAAGAAATCATCAAACGCTCACCCTTTGCTTATGAGTGGGCCAGGTTTTGCAAAGCGGGGACACATTTAACATTGTGGGCGTCACATTTGAGAATAACCTTAACTGGCATAAACACATTGTATCTATAGCTACCGCGGCTTCAAAAAAGCTTTTGGATTTCTTTTCCGAGCCAAAAGTATTTTTCTCCTTCCAATCTTATACACTTTGTATGTGTCCCAAATTCGACCGTCTCTGGAATACTGTTCTCATGTCTGGGGAATGCCATCCCCTACAACCCTCAGAATTCTTGATGCCATTCAAAGAAGAGCTGTTCGTCTTATTAATGATCCTTTACTTACTCAAAGACTTTCTTCTCTTGCCCATCGTCGAGCTGTGGGAGATCTATCGCTCTTCTATAGATACTTTAACGGCTTCTGCTCCGACGAAATATCCAGTATAGTCCCTTCTCCTGCAGCTCCCAACAGAGAAACTCGTGGTGCCGCACGTATTCATCCCTATACGGTCCAATTGGACAGGCCCTGAACTTCCCATTTCGTTTGCTCTTTTATCCCTAGAGCTTCTAGACTGTGGAACCTACTGCCAGCGAAGGTCTTTCCTTCCCCCAAATCTTCAAGTTTTTAAGTCCTGTGGTAACAAACTTCCTCTTACCTTGCTTAAGACACCCACGGTGCGTTAGTATTTAGCCTTTCAGCCTTCGTGGATTGTCCAAAGATAAAAAAAAAGACACCCTGTAGAAAAGCTACTAGCGGCAATAGTTTATCGTTTTCTGTATTACTTTCAAATTATTTCTCTTTAGTTGGTAGCAGAGTATTTAAACGACGCGGTAAGAACGAAATAGTTGAGTCTTTACTTGTATAACGCCTCTAGCTCCTTTCTTGTATGAATTCTACTTTACATCATTTTTATTTAAAATCTATTATGTTAATGCAAAAATGTGAAGATTTATGAATGCAAAGCAGTAAAAGTACAATTTTATATGCCTTTAGTTAACACGTTAAAACTGGAATTTAAAATTAATGAATTATTAATTTTAGCACTTTCTCGTAAAAACCAAGGTAAATTCGTTTTGATAATTTAAATTTTAAAAAGGTAATTTTAGAGTTCAAATAAAAAGACAATGCTTAAACATTTTTTATTGATGTGTTATATTTCGGTGGGTGATTTATGCTTTTTGAAAATTAAAATATTTTAAAATTATCAGAATTCAAACTTAACACATTGTATTTTTTTGTGCTGTTTTACTTTTGTGTTGCTAAAAACTGGTAATCCTTAAAAATACCTTTGGTCAGAGTGGAAGGATATTAACCTGTTATATTCTACCTGGGTATAGTCATAATATTTTATTAAAAAGCGTTAAGGACAAAAACAAAAGGTATAAAAACACCTTACCTTTTACCCTTTTCGTAGGCAAACTAAACGTAAGCTAAATAAAAACATATTACAATGTTTTATTTTAGAAAATATTTGGTGGATGTGCAAAATCAGATCTTTAAATAAATTTACTTATTTAGTTTTCCAGAGAGAATTTTAGGAAGGTGATCACAAATAGGTATTTCAAGAAATTTTGCAAAAGCTAGGTTTTAAGCTTTAGTATATTTATGTAAACTGTTTAAATTTTGTATAATTTTAAAGTTTTAGTTGACAGACTTATTGTCAACAATAAATTAATTAAATAGCACTAAAAAACCTTTATAATTTACCATTTCAATACGTTGTTTATAGTATTAGACTAGGTAAAAAATAATAATACTACATACTAGCCGTTTTTCGGGAGACTAAAGTGAAAAAAAATGTCATTTTACTATAAGGGATTTAATCGAGCCTTGCGAATGCGTTCAGGGTTAAAACCATTATTTGCCAAATAATGCTCAAATAATTAATTTTACTATAGTTTTTTTTAACAAGAGATCTAGCTGGTCCATTAGATTTTTAACCCTTAAGTAATCGCGTGCCTTTTTACATCATAAGTAGGCGCACGGGGTTAAATATACCCCAAAACCATAATTTTTCAATATTTACTTTTTTGTTTTTTTTTAACCGCTAAATTATATTTTTAGTTGAAAGCAAATTCTTTTAATGTATAATTAAAATAATAAAAAGTTGCTTAGAAAATAAGCCGTATTTAATCATTTATATGTAATTTTGGTTTAAGACATAATTTTTTTAAAAGCTGATTTAGGGCGGAATGCGAGAAAGACAAAAAACTTTAATTTTATTATTTATAAGTACACCTCATACTTTGCCAACGTTAACAATAAATAATTAAAATAAATTATGTAAGCACAAAAATGTGTATCGTAATTAGACTATTATTATTAGAAAAAAAGTTTAATCTTTTATGTTTCATGTACTTCTAACAGAATTTTTACATCTGCCCATATGCTAAAAACATAAAATATGACTAAAAAAACGTAATTTTTATTGGGATATAATACAAGAAATGTTTTTAATTCCAACTGGAGTAAAAGTTGGTTTTGGATCTGTTTCTTCTTGTTGTCTTGGAGCTATAAACTGCTTACAAATTGTTTTTAAACTGACCCAGCCGCAAGAAACGTAAAATTTATTGAATGATGTTGTTTTTCTTTTACTATTATAAGAAAATACTTAGCCAGGTTTAGGGAAGGTACCTAGTAATTTTTTTATTTAATGGTAAAAATCCCAAAGTTATTACAAAATTGACAAAGCTAGGGGTCCTACTTAAGGGTTAAGATTTCTTATAGTTTTTAAGATGATCCATAAAAACTTTAAAAAATCACATCCTGTGCAATGTTCCTTAATAATCAAACCAACCTCAGGATAAAACAAGCTTTTTGCCGGTACATGGTTATTCTGTAAAATTATTTAAATAAATCGGTCATCCGTAAGCGTCATGTTGACCGTAATACATTAGGCAAAATGGTGTAAATAATCTTAATATTGTTACTACATTTAAATAAACCTTATTATAATGCTAATATTTAAGTTAAATAATTTAAATAATTTTCTGATAAATTATTTTCTGCCACCACTAAATTAAATAAACTTTGTGGTCATGTATGTATACATATTACAGGGTGTCTCACCGGGAACTGCCGCGATCGATTTCTCGAAAAGTACGCTTTGGGAAATTTTTAACAAATGTGGTAACATTATAAAATCAGTGGGGACATACAACTTAAACATTTTGACAGCTCTACCTCTAGCCTTTAATATGAGTTGGGGTCGGGTTTCTCATAGAGAGAAAGTAGGGATAGATAGCCGATTGAGGGACCTCCACCCCCGGGGAGCTTATTATCTCAAGATCTCTGACGTCAGAGCAATTATTTAGGAATCTTGCGCAACTCCATATTTAGGGTACTGCGCATGCGTCATGTGCAAGGGCGTGGCCACGGCCTGTCACCTGTCAAATGTCAAATGCCACTTGCCAAATGTCAAATGTCACCTGTCAAATGTCAATAGGAATCTAACCTAGAAAACTGGACGTCGCGCCTCGGACCAACGCTTAGGGCTCCGCTCCTTTGGTTCTTTCGCTGTCCTATTATCCGGGGGCCCCACAAGGGTATTAACCTGTTAATCTTAGTTGTTGACACAACCTCAAACTTTTTATGAGTATTGTAAAAATATTGACAAAATGGTGAAGGTAAAAATATAATCAAGAAAAATACAGTCGGAAACAATACAATTAACGATTTACAAATATTTAAAATAAGAATTTTTGTATATTTCCTAAAATTAACCCCTAAAATAAGACTTAAGGGTATTTTTAAAAAATATTTTATAAAGGGTATCATGAAAGATCGTTATCAGCCGGGGTACCGAAGGTACTTTTTACGCTATTTGCGCAAACCTTACTATAATGGTTTAGCCAGAAAATGAGTTTTAGGGTCTGCGCAC
>JACEGR010012076.1:0-12725 GCA_014170235.1 Listronotus bonariensis | reverse complement strand
GTTTTGGAAATATAAGCTTTTAAGTCTTAGTGCGTGTACAATCATATGTATAATTTTTTTAGATTTAAATGGTCATATCTTTAAAAAATGGAAGACAGACATATAAAAAATTAGCCAGTCAAATAAACCTAATATGTGTAAAGGCAATGCATGAAATGAAGCAGTCTAAGGCGAATACCGGCATGTAAACATTTCGGATTGGGTGACTAATAGTTCTTGTTTTGTTATTGCCTGACTGGCCGATGTACATTTAAAATAGCTGATGCTAATTATTATGATAATTTGTTAAACCTCTTTAAAATATATTTTCAACGGTAATATAATATACAGGGTGTTCATTAAAAAATCCTAATGATGGCAAAATTTCTGAAACTATTGAAAAGAAAATATGTTAAGGTATTTTTTTATAGCTTTTGAAGGAAAGCTTTTAACTAATGATAAAAAATGTTGTGTTTAAAACAAAATTTTGTGTTATAACTTTAAAATAACTTTATAAAATCTAAAACTTTCCTATTAACATTTTTTTATCTCTTATATCAAGCGAGTTACAAGTGCCTGGCTAAAATTAATTTTTTTAAAAACATGCTGTCTCTTTAAACCGAATCAAATTAGCCATATTGGGATTTCGGAAACCGTAAGAGATACAGGATCGGTTAAATGGAGGCAAAGTTGCGCAATTTGATGCTCAATAAAATGCCGTTTTGCGTTTGAAAAATCCGAGTACTTCCGAAGATATTCGAAAAAAAAACGGAATTTTCAATTTTGGTTTCTATTGTTTCTGGCTATATTTGTTAAGATAACTCAAAAATAAAAACACGTTTTCATGGCCACTTTTTCTGCTCTATAATTCAGTGTGATTAAATATTGAATCTGACGTTCGGCTTCTGGCGACCATCATCAACTTAATTTTTAAATACGGACCTGATATTTTTTCAATTTAATTAAATCCTCTCATCACTTTCTTGAAACACTGTATACTCGCCACTTTGATATTTGCTGACGTTTCGCAGAGATAATTCCATCACTCAAGAATATTGCGTATTTATTTCACCTGTAATACGGCCCTGAAACCTACATTTCTAGGTAAGAAGGTAAAAAAAAAGAATAAACGTAAATGACAGATATTCA
This sequence comes from Listronotus bonariensis, assembly GCA_014170235.1. NCBI lineage: Eukaryota > Metazoa > Arthropoda > Insecta > Coleoptera > Curculionidae > Listronotus > Listronotus bonariensis. The sequence continues at coordinate 11,597 of JACEGR010012076.1, read as the reverse complement.
CGTAATGCTTTATTGCAACCTCACTGATATCTAACAGCGGAAATTACTTTATTAACAGAAACGTTTGTTGACACGGACTTAAATACTTGAAGATTTGGGGACGAATGGCCTCCCGCCGGCAGCATGGTTCCAACAACCTAGAAACTCTAGGGATAAAAAGAGAACGAGCAAAGTGGGAAGTTCGGGGGCCCGTCCAGTTGTGGACCGTATAAGGGGATGCATACGCGAGCGGAACCACGAGTTTCTCTGTTGGGAACCGTAAGTGGAGGAACTATACTGGACAATTCTTCAGAGCAGAAGCCATTCTGGAGTACCTATAAAGCGATAAATCCCCACAGCCCGACGATGTGCAAGAGAGGGAAGCCTTTCTGTAAGTGAAGGATCATTAATGAGACGAATAGCCTTTTAAATAGAATCAAGAATGCTTAGGTTGTGGGGGACGCCTGCCCAGATATGAGAACAATATTCCAAGGGAGGTCGGATTTGGGACACATATAAAGTGTATAAATTAGAAGAGGAAAAATACTTTTGGCTCGAAAGAGAAATCCAAGCTTTTTTGAAGCTGCCGTGGCTATAGATACAATGTGTTTATGCCAGTTAAGGTTACTTTCAAATGTGACGCCCAACAAGATTGAAGGTGTCTTTGCTCTGTAAAACTTGGCCGCTCATAAGTAGAGGATGAGTATTTGATGACTCTTTTCGCGACAAGCGAACATGATTGTGTTTTGGATGTCATTAAATGGACGAGATTTTTGGCGCCCCAATCCAATATTAAATTAAGATCCTGCGAAAGAGATATCTGCATCGCTCTGCGTTTGTTTTCCAAGTCAGGTTTAGTGATGGGTTTAGGAACCTGAAAACTGGAGTGAAGGGTACTATCGTCGGCGAAACTATGAATGGAATTAGTTGTGGACGAGAGAAGGTCGTTGATGTGAAGAAGAAACAATGTTGGTGCCAGAACTGAGCCCTGAGGGACTCCACAGCATTTACTTGGTGAAAGCTTTGAAGAATGGCCGTCCACAATAACTGATATACGTCGATCAGATAGATAACTAGAGAGAGCTGAAGCACAGAGTTTAGTTGAAAGACCATAGAGGGAAGTTTATTAAGAAGTGCGGCATGCCAGACCTGGTCAAAAGCTTTGGATATATCAAGAGCAACGATCTGGGACTCACCTAGAAACTCAAGAGACTTATTCCAACAGTGTGATACGAAGGAAAGAAGATCTGCTGTAGATCTTTTGTGGCGAAATCCATACTGCCTGTCATGCAAAATTTTGTGTTTTTCTAAGTACTTAAGAATTTGTGAATTAATTAATTTTTCCATTACTTTTACAAAGAACTGAGAGAATTGAAATTGGTCTATAGTTAGATGGAAGAGATTTAGATCCTTTCTGGGAATAGGTTGAACACGTGCAGCTTTCCAGCTTTCCGGAAAAGATACCTGTGTCGTAAGAAATTCGAAAGAGCCGAGTTAAGATTGGTGCAAGTTCTGGAGCACATTTTTTTAAAACGATTGCTGGTATGCCATCCAGCCCAGACGATTTCTTGGTGTTAAGGGAAGAAAGGATACGCTTAATGTGTTTTACCTTAAAAATAATATCGGGCATTTTATGAGGAACTGGGGTAACCGCTGGAATTGGATGATTTACGGGAGGGTCAAGGGTTGAATTGGCAGCAAATTGTTTAGCAAATAATTCTGCCTTTCCTTTAGCGGTAGAAACAATTTCATCTTCCAAAGCTAGTGGCGGAAAAGAACTGGTACAAAAATTCCCACTTATGTGTTTTCGCAAAGGACCAGAAAGATTTGCTGTGCCATTTGAGCTAAGCAAAGAACTTTGTTTTACATACGATTGTCGAAGGAGTCTTTGGCTTCAGAAATTGTTTGATTGTAGTAGATTCTTGCTTCAATGCTGGCCTGTCGGTTTTCTGGACTAGGATCCTTAAGATGCTTCGCTTTCAAGATACAGGGTGTCAAAGTTTTATTTTTATTTATGTTTTTTCTATAATTTCCCAAATAATGCCGATTTCCGAACGAAACTAGTATCTGGGGTTTTTACATGAAGTTTGAATTTGTTCTATTAGCTCTACTGGGCGCTAGCCCATGTTCTCACCTTTCAGCACCATGACTTTTGTACAACCTGTAATTTACATTTTTGTTAAAAGAAATGGATTTCTTAGTATTTCTACGTAAAAGAGTTTTATTAGATGACGCTAGAGCAACCGTTTTCGAAATATTTTAGTTTAAAATAATCGATGCATACGCTTAGTAAATAAATATGCTAAGTAAAGACCGCCGAAAATGACGGTTTTTTCAAGCAGCGGTCTTTACTTAGCATATTTATTACTAAGCGTATGCATCGATTATTTTAAACTAAAATATTTCGAAAACGGTTGCTCCTAGCGTCATCTAATAAGAGTACCTTTTTACGTAAAAATGACTAAGAAATCCATTTTTAACAAAAATGTAAATACAGGGTTGTACAAAAAGTCATGAGCCTTTGAAAGTGAGAATATACATGTGGCTAGCGCCCTCTACAAGTAAGAGCTAAATTAAGAACAAATTCAAATTTCTCATGTTCATATCTGCTAACGGCATTTTAGTGCACAACCGTTTAACGGCAGTTTAAGTACAGCGTTAAAATAATAAGGTAAAAGAAAAAAAAACTGTGTATTATTGTTTTATAATTTTATTACAAAATAAGGTATAAGGTAAAAAATGGCAATATTTTCACAATTTATTTTTAAATGTATAAAAATAATTTCAAAAAATAAATAATCTATTATTTAGTCAGTTCATTTACTCTAATAATATACGTAATTATGAACAAAGTTAGTACAAAATAAATAGAAAATGTATACGACCCACAACCAAATTCCCGAAAAGTAGCGACGAAAAATTTTTGTAAAATAAAAATTTTATTGTCGCAAATTTAAGAATAATATTTTTATTTCAAAAGAACAAATTTATGTTCTTTAAAAATAAACCTTGTTTTATTATTCATAACCAATAAGAAGAAGAAATGTTGTATACGTCTTTGATCAACCCCCATGATAGTTTTTAGCTACAGGGGGACGTCAAAAAGATAACTACCTAAAATTAGGATACGAAATAAATGATAAGCGCTAGTAGTACTTTTAAAAAAGTTACAAGTCTTCATGCAAACATGAATTATTATTACCTAAAATAAAATAGGTTTTGACATTACCTAAAGTTTAATCGATTAATGGTTTAAGGGGTACTTTATACTTCTAATATCACTTTTTAAGATACTATAGTACTGTGTGTACTGTAATTATATGTAGGTAATGTTAAGTTAACCCTATTTTTAATTTCTACTGGTTTTTGTTACGTATAGTTTTAAACTTATTAATCTAAAAATTGTTTTCCTATAATGGCAAGCTGAAAGTCCTTCGTCGTCTGTAAGAGATGTTTACTGTTTCTAATGGTATTTCCCATTTGCTTCTTTGGAGATTGTAGCCTGTGCAATGAAGGAGTTTTGACGTTCTTTCACATCGCCTAAAATAGTATATTACATTACAAAGAATGGAAAATGACTAATTTCACACGAGTGGGAATATTTTAGCACGAGGCATTAGCCGAGGTGCGACAAACCCACGAGTGTAAGAGAAGTCATTTTTACACGAATACTGTACACTATTTTTCCTACGATCACAAATTATTCACAAAAAAAAATTTAGTTTGTCTTTACAGAAAAAATAAAAAACAATTGAGAACTTTGCAACACTAGGGTGATTTTTACTTTGTAACACTAGTGTGATATGTACTTTTCCTCACTGCTATATTATACTGTTTTGACAATATTTTTACATCGAAAATCACCTACCTAGAAGCATTATATAACTTTTATCATTTTGGAATTTAAAAAGGCCCTCACTTAATAAAAATTGTATGGTTTGGTTAGGTAATAACGGTAATAGTTTAATACGGTTTTCTGCTATTTTAAGGGTTTTTAAAAATTATTGATACTTACATATTTTAGACACTCTTCTAAATAAAACGTAAGTGGCGCATATCCAAAATATTCCGTTTTTAAAAATATCGTAACAAACTTACGGGACCGGGGAGTGAAAAGGGGTGCTGGGTGGGGTAAAATTGGTAAAACGAGTTAATGAAACTGAACATCACATGTAAAATTAAGTAAAAACTACATTTTTTCCTCATATTTTTGAAAAAAATAAAAATATAAAAATTGTAAATGCATAACCTAAAGTCCTAAAAGTAACAAAAAACGACTACTAAACGTCAGTTATACCATGCAAAATATGGAAAACATTTGGCAACGTCGGAAGGGTCTTGATTCTATTTATGAATGGATAAAAGAAAGTGGATTCATAAAGTGTGTATTAGCCTCAGGTTTAATTAAGGGATTAAAAAAAAGATTTAATTAGTTGTTTGAGTACACGAAGACAGAGAGAAAGTAATTTGATCTATAGGAGTTTTTCTCTGACGCTTTAGGTCGAACGGTCAAGCAGCAAGGCTGCCTCTATAAAGTGCGTGCTCAAAGGTAGATGGGAGATTTTTAATTTGATCTACTTACCTGACAACACTGTGCCACTGAGCGAGCAGTCAGTGAAAGTTGTTTTTTGTGGTGATGTCTATTTTTGTTTATGTTTTTATTTTTTCGGAAATTTTATTATTACTCTTTTTAATATTAGAAGAAAGCTTAAACTGTGTAGTAACTTAACGTTAATAAGATGATTTTCGCTAATTTGGGTTCTACTGTTTAAGATAAGTAAAAGTTTTTTACTGTCAGTAAAATAAATATGTCACTTGCAAAACCAATAGCAGTTTTTAGAATGACATCATAATATATATCACACGAGTGTTGTAAAGTACTTTGCAACACTAGTGATGTAAAGTACTTTGCAACACTAGTGTGATATAACGCATTTTCTATGCATGAAACTAGTGTGCTATTTGCTATTTTCACAAGTGGTCGTAGGAAAAAATGACTACTTACGTTTTTAATATTTAAAACACACTAGGAAGGTTTGTATAAAACGAAAGTGAACAAAGTTTTACACTTTCTAAATTTTTTAATTAGTTATTGAACTAAGGTGTGTTAAATATTTAAAAAACTTTTTTTTTAATTCTAAGTTTTTGATTGTCTATAAAATGGCGCCCCCAGCTTTGCCATATCTGTCAAAATAAAAAGTTATGATGTAAATAAATTTTAAGTTTTAGGTAATGTGCCCTCTGGCGGTATTTAAAAAAGTACTTTTGTCTTAAAATTTTAGAGTCTGCAAAGCTTGATTTGTGTGCCAAATATCAACTGGATTGGTTAAAAAATAAATGCAATATGGCGAAAAAACCCAAATAAAAATTGAACTTTGAAGCTTGTAAAACGAAAACGAATGTCATTTTGAAAAAAAAATTAAATGAAGCTCTACCCTTATTTTGTCAAGTAAAATCACCCCCTTAAGTTTCGTTATTGATTTTTGAATCACCCTGTATATATAACTTTTTTGTAATTGGATATTAGGTTTGTTTTTGGTGTCTAAAATTTACCTGCTAATTTGCCAATAAGCGAATCCTTCAGGACAGCTATAAAGGAATCCTTCTAAATCCCTTGAGTTTCTTTGACATTTTACAAATTGCTGAGAACATTCTGTAGATTCCAATTCATGATATCCTACTCCTGGACACAACGACCTTTGTGTAGGTACTTGAATCTGTAAATATTAATAAAAAACAAGTTTGTATACTGTTAATAGAGAATTATTGCAAGTTGCCTTATTAAGCTCGGGAATTATTAATACCGGCCCTATTTAAATAGTGCTTGTTATAATTATTTAGAATTATTGCAAATCATGTTAACAGTACCATTAACCTAAAAAAAAGGGGGACAAATTTTAGTTGTTTTTCTTTATTGCTTTGTGTTGTAGGGTTTTGTTTAACACAATTACAGAAATACATTTGAAAAAGCAAGGTTTTAAGTATTTTTACTTCTAAAAACTTTTCGATTTTGTGATCGGCAGCCGTTCGGTTAGACGAACAGTTCCGAAGTTAAAATAAGACCAAAATAAGGCACGACCTAAAACCGACATAAATAAAGCCAGGCACTATACTTATTAAGGGAGTCCGTATCCTACCATGCATCTGCGCAGGCCCAGATGTCAAAATAAGGCCGGTATTATTAGTGCCTGGCCAGAGACAAGAATAAGACGAGTAACTGGTCCTAAGAATTTGTCCATTGTATTTATCTCTTTCTGGTTTAACGCAAGTTCCAATAAATATGTCTTTGTCTTTCATCATGGCAGGCTATCGTAGATGGTGCAATCATCGCGGGGTGTTAAAAATTATTTAATTTTTTTTTTTTTTTTTTTAATTTTAACACACCGTAGTTCAAAACCAAGACGTTTCGACATATGTTTATATGAAGTTTTTTTCTTATTTTCTGTTGTAGAATCGTTCTGGTTAAGTTTGTCGGTTGAGTTACTGGACACCCTGTATGTATGTAGGTAATTTGATTGAAATTAATGAAAACTTTAATGTCTATTGGTGCCTAAACGGTGAGGTTTATCGACTTTAATAAAGAGCTACCTTATTTTATAGGTTTTTGATTGTCTATAAAATGGCGCCCCAGCTTTGCGATATCTGTCAAAATAAAAGTTATGATGTAAATAAATTTTAAGTTTTAGGTAAAGTGCCCTCTGGCGGTATTTACAAAAGTACTTTTGTCTTAAAATTTTAGAATCTGCAAAGCTCGATTTGTGTGCCAAATATCAACTGGATTGGTTAAAAAATAAATGCAACATGGCGAAAAACCAAAATAAAAATTGAACTTTGACGGCTTGTAACTCGAAAACGAATGACATTTTGAAAAAAATATATGAAGCTCTACCCTTATTTTGTCAAGTAGAATCACCTTCTTAAGTTTCGTGATCGATTTTTGAATCGTCTTGTATTATTACCAAAATACCATAAATTTGCTACAGAATCCTAAGCTATGCGTACCGTTATTTTTTTTACTACTTACTGGAGGAAGAGAGTTGATGTCGAGTTTTCTGTACAAACTAGGTTGAGCTATTTGTCCAGTACAAGCCTGACTGGTCTCGTTTTGTGGTAAGCACTGAATCTTTTTGTCATCGTAGATAGTACCTTAAAGTAAAAAAACACATTTTTAGAATAATTAAAGAAATTATAATAAACATAAATGGGAGTAGAAGAGAAAACTTGTCCTACATTAAAAATATATATTTTTATAGTTAGTTTCTTTAAAGAAACAAAGTTAAACTTTTTTTTCTTTGGCAAACACATTTTGTGGCTGCGCTAATCTTTTAACTCATGTTTGTGTACCCAGAACTAAACCAGAACATTTCTTTTGTAAAATAAACCCTTTTTGTATCTATCTGTATTTCAATATTATACCTCCGATGATTTCCTTCCTATTAATTTTGTCCATTTGCTATCAAGATTGGTATGTCAAATATAAATTTCAAGTGGAAAAATTACTTAACAACTGTAAACTAAGCTGTTTTCCGGAAAACATCGAAAAAATTTATGCAAGTTTAACAAGTTGCAAGTTATATTGTTCTTATTAATTATTGTTCATATTGTTTTATAATAAAAAATGTTGTATTAAAATAAAATGTTACTCAGGAAATCATTTTACCAAATAATATCTCTCCTGCATTTCTGTGGAAAGATTCAGAATGTCAGTTTCAACAAGAAATTTCCGAAAAGAATTTTAGTCGGAAACGCCTGTTCTCGAGATATCCATCATCAAAGTTGATATTTGTACTAGTCTTATTTTCACAATATTTTCCTTTTTGCAACAAAATTCATATTATAATACTAAAATGGCACACAATATTTCATTTAACATCAAAAACCCTTTAAAAACATTTTTTTATATATTAATTATATTAATTTAAAAGCTTTACTTTAAACAGTCTGTATGCAAACCATAAATACACTACATATTGTATTTATGGTTGCAGCATTTATGGGTAAATTATTTTCAATTTAATGAAAAACGTGTAAAATAAATAAAAAAACAGGTTTTTTAAAAGGTGTTTATAGAATATTGTGTGGCAATTTAGTGTTTTATAAAAAATTTTGTGCAAAGAAGAACGGAATAATAGTGAAAATAAGGTTAGTGTAAATTACTAGTTTGATGATGGATATCTCGACAACGAAACGTTTCCGACTAAAATTCTTTCAGATTCGTGATCAACGCCCCAAAAACCCCCGTATACCAAATTTCGTCGAAATCGGAGTTGCGGACAGTTTCTAGAATAGCATTCACAAAAGAGAAAAAATTCTCGTTTTCGACTCGGATTTTAAAACCACTCTCGGTCATGCTATTTGTTTAAAAATATATTTTGAAACTGGTTTTCACGAATTTTTCCGAAAAATTAAATGCACTAGGGATATTACCCCCAACAATTTTATACTTTTTCACTATCATGGGGAAGTATGTCATATTAATACGTCTGGCCACCCTGGATTTTTTATAAATATTTTTGCTTCACACGTTAGGGGCCCCTGGAGCTCGGGGGCCTTATCTCATTGATACGGCGGTGGCTACGCCCCTAATATCAGCATACTGCTAATATCTCTAAAACCAGCAATAATTGACATATAGAGTGTTATAAAATTTGATATAGAGTTTAATAGAGTAAAAATTTGCTATTAAACAAGGTTTAATTTAAATGGTGGTTAAAAATACAACGTATGATTCCTTAACTTATTTTAGGAAGAAAAGTTCATATAAGCATATGTCCTAAACCTCTTAACTTTTGAGTTTTAAAATTTCAAAAAAAAAAATCTATTTTCTAAAATATTCTAATTATTCTTTACCCAATTTTGTTTAAATTTGGCAATATTATTAATGACATTAAGGGGATAATTTATAACTAACTTAATTATATTTAATAAGTCCAGTGGCGTCTCGAAAGGCAGCTGAAGGAATATTTCCCACAAAAAACGAGTACGCCACTGACTGTGTAAATGTGTGTACAATTTTTGTACTTTCTATAGATTAAGCAATATACAGCGTGTCTTCGGAAGTTCTTAACAAATGGGAAACTTTTTTATTATTAATCTTACGAAAAAAAGTGTCTCTTCATAAAAAGTCCTGCTTCGATGAGAAAATACATTTTCACAAAAATATTTGAAGGTTGAATGTACAGGGTGACTTAAAAATGACTTGTTTCCAAATTAAGATAAGGGTTATTTCCTACTACGGTACCAAACTTTAAAAGGTTATTTCTTATGTCATTTTATGAAGAAAATTTTCTATAAACATATGTCCGGAGTTGCTTCGTTTCTGAGATACAGGGCGTTAAATCTTTTTTAAAGGTCTGTTTGTTTTTAAATATCTTAAATACGAAGCCATGTACAAAAAATTGTACTACACTAAAAAGTTTTGTTTAAAGTTGCTTTAAAGGAAAAAAGATAAAAAATGCATAAAAATCCAGTAGCGTACAGTGGGCACAACAGCCTATATTACTGAGAGAAAAATGTACGCCACTGGTTTTATGCAGTTTTTATTTTTTTCTTTGAAGCAACTAAAAATACAACTTCTTAGTGGTAGTACATTTTTTGTATCTGGCTTCGTATTTAAGATATTTAAAAACAAACAGACCTTTAAAAATATTTAAAGCCCTGTATCTCAGAAACGAAGCAACTCCGACATATGTTTATAGGAACTTTTCTTCATAAAATGACATAAGAAATCACCCTTTAAAGTTTAGTACCGTAGTTAGGAAATAACCCTTATTTTAATTGGGAAACAAGTCATTTTTAAGCCACCCTGTACATCCAACCTTCAAATATTTTTGTGGAAATGTATTTTCTCATCAAGCAGGACTTTTATAAAAATAACCTTTTTTTCGTAAAATTAATAATAAAAAGTTTCCATTTGTTAAGAACTTCCGAAGACACGCTTTTAATCTATAGAAAGTACAAAAATTTTACACACATTTACACAGTCAGTGGCGTACCGTTTTTTTGTGGGAAATGTTCCTTCAGTTGCCTCTCGAGACGCCACTGGACTTATTAAATGTAATTAAGTTAGTTATAAATTACCCCTTAATGTCATTAATATTATTGTTTAGTTTAGGGGAAAAAAAAAAATTCACTTAAGTAATTGCATATTTTAAGAACATAAAAGAACCATTGCGGGATCTTTTTCTTTTAAAAATTAGGTTTTACAATTTTTAATTAGCAATTATGAACCCCACAAGTGAGATTTCAGCGTACCCTAAAAATTTTAGTACCTACCGCGACCAACAGATGGCGAAAGTAGTACGATGTCGCTTTGCTAATACGATTACCATCAGAAATTGATAGCAGTCGCTGACGAGCAGTCGGCCCGATCAGTTAGAGTGAGGATATACGCAAAATTTAATAAAAATAAAATCCCTGATAAATGGTAGTATCCATAAGATTATTAAATTTATGATTTCAGAATAGGATATATCGATGGGTTTTTGACAAAACATCGTAAGCGACATTCGTCAGTTTTACGGGAAACGTTTTTTTTCATTGGCTTTATTTCAGATGAAGATATGTTCTATATTGGTTCGGCGGTTCATTTAATTAATGGTAGTTATTTGGGTACACGCCAAAAAATAAATTAATAGTACCAAAAAACCAAAAAAATAAAGCAAGTAAATAGAGAACTAAAATCGACGTTTTGGTGGCAAGTCTGCCACCGTTGTCAAGATAAATTAAATAAAAATAAAAAATTTAAAAATTAACTATTATTTAGGTTTAGAATTTTAAAATTTTTAGCTTTTTTTTAGGAGATTCTGAAAATTTTGACATTAAATGTTAAATATGTTTGTTTTGTAATTCAAATTAAGAAGAAATCTAAAATAAAAACATTCAGATCTCGGTTTTTCTTTAAAAATAACGCGATGGGAAGAAAAATCGTTTCCCGTAAAATTGGCGAATGTCGCTTACGATGTTTTGTAAAAACGCATCGATATATCCTATTCTGAAATAATAAATTTAATAATCTTATGGATACTGGGTCCATTTATCGGGGATTTTATTTTTATTAAATTTTGCGTATATCCTCACTCTAACTGATCGGGCCGACTGCTCGTCAGCGACTGCTATCAATTTCTGATGGTAATCGTATTAGCAAAGCGACATCGTACTACTTTCGCCATCTGTTGGTCGCGGTAGGTACTAAAAATTTTTAGGGTACGCTGAAATCTCACTTGTGGGGTTCTATGGATTGGTATTCTTTTGACCCAACTCTGGCCACTGCTTACCTTGACGCGACAACTTAACACCAAAATCTTGTGTTGATGTTGACTGGTCAGTAGCACATCGGATAGAATAAGTTGCAGAAACTTTGGGATGTCTTCTAAAACCAGTGGGACATATTAAGGCAATTTGATCACCTTCCAATTGACCTACGGTGGCATGGTTCTAATTCGGTTCCACTCACCTAGGAAAAAAAATGCGGTAAAATTTTGTTATTTTGTTATAAGTCGTACAAGACACAGTTATTAAAAATATAATTTGCAATTCTGTATTATTAAATATGTTTTTTATAAGGCCATTCTAGAGTCATCAAAAATTTAGATATGTCAGCAAAAAAAGAGTTTTCG
>JACEGR010012075.1:0-12726 GCA_014170235.1 Listronotus bonariensis | reverse complement strand
ACCCATTTTGGGTCCTCGGAAAGTTTGGACCTCATAGCAGTATTTTAAGTCCGATAACAAACACACTGATATAAATTTTATTAATTTTTAATATGTCCTCACAACGCATGTCAGCGTCGGATTTGTAGTTCTCCATTTTTGAACGAGTGTATCGCAGATGGCGCTGCCGTAGAAATCTCGAGTGTAAACCGACTGGACTTATATATTCTTGTGAGGACATCGGTTTGTGTATGACACAGTTACACAGTTTGCTATTCTTATGGCTGTTTGTATAATGATTTAAATGCTTTATTTTTATTAAGAACAACGAAATAGGTCCGTACTCTAGTGAGTTACCTGTAAACCGTTTAACATTCTTCTAAATCAGCAATAAAATTTGATGATTTAATTTATAACAGATGAACATGGTGTATGTTTTTAGGCCTTTTGTGAAAAGTATACATTGTATAAATCTTTAGCATAGCTAGAATTGTAAAGTTAAAATAATGTTAAACGGCAGAAATTTTTTAACCAGATTAGTCCGATCCTAATTTTAAATACAGTTTTATTTAAATTAATAAATGTTGTAGAAACAGGGCTAAAGAGTGAGCTGGGGAAACAATTAAATTATATAAAATATTTGGTTTAATGTTTTTTAAAGTTTTTGGGGGTCACAATAATAAAAATTATATGTGTTTTATTACCTCTTTCGTTTAGAAAAGTGGTAATACTTATTTTTTTAAATAATTTTGTGTTTTAATAAAAAAATGAACTTAAACTTCGTTTGTTTCAGATTTATGCTGTTTGTCATATTTAATTTACCGAATTCTGCTTAAAAATGTAGCTTCTATTAGAATTTTTTTAAAGATTTTTATGATTTTCTAAAAGTATTTGTGTTTTAAACTGGCTGTTTTAAAATAAATGCAAAACATATTAAAATGTAATGTTCAAAATAAAGGGTAGTTTGCTGTTTAAACATGAAGTCAAAATTTCAATACTTAGGTAGATATTGCGGTACCAAGAGGAGAAAAACTATTTTATTTTATTATTATAAAAAATAAACGAAATAGAACAATAAAATTTTCTCCATACTTCAACTAAATTTACAGAAAAAAGCGACTTGAAAAAAAAAGCAAATTTGCATAGTTTTGTTTATTAAGATACTTTGTCAATTTCCTGTGTTTTTCACAGTTAACTTACCGATTTGACATAATACAATAAAATGTTAATTATTACGTGTTGCGACGGCCAGACTAGTCTAAGGAAAAAAATGTTTTTCTGCTTTTACATACAAATTGATTTTATTATTTGGAAGGAAGAAATGAAAGTGGTGTATTTCGTGCAATTTTTTAAATAAATCAATCAATAAGCGTAGTAGAGCGCTTTCGGTAAAACCATCTTCAGTGCTAATTGTCACAAACAGGAGTCATAGCCCTGGAGTGCATAAGTCGGTCGACAAATTTAAAAACAGTAATTCACATTACAAACAAACAGGTCACATATTAAAATGTATTTAAAACCTAACCCTTAAAAGCGGTTGATAATCTTAAAAATTATTTGCTGCCAAACAGCCCAACATTTTCAACCATTTTGTTGAATGAAAAATAAAGTCATTACTCGATCCCTTTTTCCATTTAAAATTCTGAGGGTGAGTCACACCCCCGCTAGACGGTTGCAGTCCAGGGGTTAAAAGAGGGAAAAATGTTCTCCCCAAAATCAAAAATTGAAGGGTACGCGCGTTTTTCCTTAAAAAATCTGGAGTTCCCAAATTAGCTCTGTTTTGTTTTCAAACGGCCAAAAAGAAGTGATTTCTGCTAGGTTAGGTTTTTAAAATATTGTTTTTGGGATGCTCTGTATACATTGAAATATTTTTAGTACTTGCTCAACGCATGATATCGCATCGCGTGATATCAAGTTTTCTGTATAGCTATTGGTGGAAAGTCAATGCTTTATGATTACCATTATGTTTTATTACCTTTCAACTTTAGCTGTACAAAAACGCGATATTACGCGTTGATCGCGGTTTAAAATTTTGCATATGTAACTTGGACAGAGTATAAGTAGGGCATAGTTTGACTTCTAGTTGGGCCTGATGGGCGAAATGCAGCGTCATGGCCAACTACGCCATACCTACCTGCTCTTTGAAAAGCAATGTTAGAATTGAATAGATTAATATTAAATTGTTACTATTTTAAAAATATATTTTTCGAGAAATCGATTACAGCAGTTTCGCGTGGGAAATCCTGCATAATTTAAGAAATAACTCCTGCAATATTCTTCTTAGACTTCATTCAAATATAATTAAAATTTTACAAACTAAATGGCATTAAAAACGTAAAAAAGGACTTTTTCTATTTTATTTATATTGTTTTTTTATTGGTAACTACTTAAAGCAGTTTGAAAAATTGTCTTAGTAAATTATGAATTACCATTTTTAAGAATTGTAATGAAAAAGCAAATATCGTGGTTTTCTGAAAGTGATAGAAATTAATTTAAAATTTAAAATGAATTTTTAGTAACGTAATTCTTAATACATTTTCTAAATGAAAAATGAATGTTTTTTTTTATCAAAACAGTTAAAATTTTCTCTTTGTAAAACCTACTTGTTTACAAAAAATAACTTTTTTCAAAAAATAAAATTCATTGTTTATTTGTACCCAGAGGCGGTGTAGGGCGTGAGCGACGTGGGTCACAGCCGACGGCCTCACGGTCTGAGGGGTCTTGCGCCATTAAAATTTACTTCTTGACAGGATTATCTTGTATCACCTGTAGCCCTTTTGCGCCCACAATAACAATATTAAGACAAGAAAACCCTAATCTTGTTTTTAAGAACATGCTCGTTTTTGAAATTCGAAATAAGTTCTTGCTTAATCAAGGTAGCTTTTATATCTAATCAAGAACTGTGTTAAATTTTGACGAAGAAAAATTATTATTTTTAAATAACTCCTTAAACTTCATATTATTATTTACTGTACTTCCTACAGTTCTCTCAATATTTAGACTAGCTTTAACCAATTATTTGCTTATCGATTCTACTCAGTGTAACTTCTTTACCTAAAACCTCACATTATCGACTCTGATATTGGCCATACTTTGATTGAGTTTAAGCATCTTGCTTGGACAGTAATCTCTATTTGAAAGTGCCGCGAAGAACAGCGCGTTGCGGTGGCGCTCACCTCGAATCACTAGTAACGCGCTTGCGGCGGGATTTGATCACGCCATTTTTCTGCGTCCGAGACTTCGAGAGATGGTGTATAGCGGGTGTGAATGTTTATGTCGATTTGAATATGGAATTGGAAATTTTGTCACTGAATGGGAAATGATGGATTTAATCCCCATTTTTCGCGTAAGTACACAAAGTACAATACAGTAACATTTTTTATGTCAGGTGCAAAATACTTTTATAGGTTAGAATAACTAAACGTGTTTAAACAATTAAAAACCATATAGGTGTGGAATATGCTTTTAAGGTGGGTTTCACGCTCATGCAATTTGCACAAGTTGATTTGTTGTAATCATGTCATTTGTACAAATTAGACTGCGAACTATTTATTACATCCGTTGGTTTACGGGCTAAATGTCATTTGGCGTCAAAAGTCTTGAACTGATACGCTGAATAGTTGTCTCCTGAATCTGTTGCAGCTCAGCACTGATTTCTGATCGAAAGGTACCAGTGAGCAACATAGTTTGATTTCCAATCTCTGATAACCCCATTTTTCGTATTTATTCTTAACCTGTTCTTTTTCTATAAAACGCAAACCACTTCAAACATTTTAACCGCAGTCTGTCATTGTCACTGCCACTGGAAAGTGAAGCTTTTATTATTTTATGGAAAAAATGGATAAAATAAATAGAAAAATGGTGTTTTTAGAGGTGGAAACTCAAATATTAAGTAACTCAATTTAGTAAACGCAAGAAAACTCAAGAATTGAGTGCAAAAAGAAGGGGGAAATAGTGAATTCAGGTTATAATTTTATGAAATGTGTTTAAGTATAATACTGTTTGTTTATAAGGCATGGCTCTTCTATTTTATGTTAGATTACTTTTAAAATCTCTTGGTGCTTTTTTTAATTCTTACAAAAGTATTCGTATTTTCAGTTCGTACAGGAACAAAACTAAGGATGTTAATGTTTTTAGAAAGGTTTTGCTTATATGGTTTAGGTAGTATATTTAGCATTAAACTAAAAGCAAAACAAATTTTTATATTTTTACCATTCTTCTGTTAATTTCAGGTGCCTGACACAAAAAGAGTTTCTATCTGTCTTTACTGCTTGAAACTCTGTTGAAAATATGGAAAATGTCCCAAGAGTTAGGTCCTATGAAACAAGAGTAGCATCCGGTTTATCATATCTTGTAATTTTTTTTAAGTTCTAATGATTTTAGTTAAAACAATATAAAATGTATTATACATCTTAGTCTACATTTGAAATATTTAGGCAACATTATTAAATTATGTGCCTTTATTAGTGTGTTGTAACCTAAATAATTATTTTGGCAACTGGGTTCATACCTTTAAATAAAATTCAGGGCGTCCTTCCTGTGCACGACATTCATGGACGATTATAAAATACATTGGAGTCCAGAAAATTTTAAAAAATTGTGTCAGCATACTAAGACTGGAGGAAGACTTATATTACTAAACTTATTTGTAAAAATCTGGGACTCTTTTGATTATGATCAGAAAAACTTAAAATTTTTTAAAAATATGATATGAAACAGTTTTAGTTTTGTAGCTAATTTCTTAAAAATGTGACAGACTTTTTTTTTTTTTTTGGCTCTAAATTATTTTATGTCAATCCACATGTAATTCCCGGCGGAACTCAAAATGTATTCTAAGATATGAAAACTATTTGGCAATAATATTTAATATGCTTTGTTTAAACTTACTCGAATTTTAAATCTAAGCAAAAATAGTGTTTGTATTAAAAATAATTATTCTTTAATAAAGAAAATTTAGATTTAACCTGAGAATTGCATATAATTAATGCAATAATTCTTATACTTATTCCAAGTTTAGTTATTCTTAAGCAAATCGCAAAATAATTTTCATTAAAAGATTACTATACTTAAATAAAGCCCAGTTTGTTTTATATTAAGAAAGCTAAAAATATTCGGCCCAGTATAGCTATACTTATTTAAATAATATATAAAATTAAATTAAATAAATTATTAATATTGATTAAAGGGGTATATGTTTTCTCGAACAAGATTAGTTGTTATTGCGGATATATGAATGTAAGCTTGCCTTCCGATATGATTACGTTGTAGTTTCTGGATTGCCATATCCATCGATACGCATACAAAGCAAAACAATTTTTTATCGCCCCTTCGGCCTGACTCACGCATCGTCATTCTGTTTTGCGTATCCGTCGAGTAAGCATTAAATAAAATTGTGTCGTAGCGTAGATTCGGGAGTGAAATAAAATTAAAAAATGCCGAAACGTAGTGGCTCACCAGCAAAAATTAGGAGTAAAAGACAAAGGATTAACAAATTACTACAAGAATGGGAGAGTTTTAAGGAAAAATTCCAAAATATATCGTCTACCTCGGGTAAGTTATTTAAGAGTTCCTTGTTTTTATTGTGTTTTATAGAGGCAGAAGGCTATATGGAGGGTATTCCTAGTATTGGGCGTGATATAAATATTATTGCTGTTGTTATATAGTTGAACTATATAATTTTTAACTTTAATGTTTGTCTACCGTGGGTAGACTGAAAATTTTTATGGAACCGTGGGTTCGAATCATTTTAAACTTGGTCGTGGACCATAAATATTTTACTAAGACGTGCTCTATTGTTTTAGAGTCTTCTTCGTCTGAAGATGAGAGAGATCACCAGTCGCCAGTCCACTCGGGACTGGAAGATATACAAGTTGATTTAACGGATA
The DNA here is from genome assembly GCA_014170235.1 of Listronotus bonariensis. NCBI lineage: Eukaryota > Metazoa > Arthropoda > Insecta > Coleoptera > Curculionidae > Listronotus > Listronotus bonariensis. The sequence continues at coordinate 6,862 of JACEGR010012075.1, read as the reverse complement.
ATCAAGTAGATCCTCCAGCTCCTCCGCCTTCACCTCGCCCTACCGTTATTCCTCCTCTTGCCTTGGAGGCAACGCCAGTAACATCAAATGATCTTTCATTGGCTTTAGGGGCCAAGCCCTCAGACACTCAGGTTCAGGGCAAAGCATTACACGATGAGATTGTTTCAAGGTGGGATTTTTATCTCAAAAAAGGTGTTAAGAAAGAGGAGAGGCAGAAGATATTGGACAAATATCCAATACCCATGAATTGCCAGGCGCTAAGTCCTCCAAAATTGAATGAAGAAGTTTTGGACTGCTTAAATGAGTCCGTGACCAAAAAAGATTATTTTTTAAAGTCTTTACAAATCCAAATAGGTCAGGGTTGACAGCGCTGGGAGGGGTTATGGACGACATCATTAAAGAAAATCAGTCCAGCCCTCAACTGTCATGTTTAGCAGATGCGACATTATTATTTGCTAATGTACATAATGCTTTGTCAATGCTCCGTAGACAAAATATTATGCCTTCATTAAATATGGAGTCTCGAAAAGTGGCATTATCTACCCAATTAGACACCTACTTGTTTGGTGAAAAATTTGGGGAAGCAGTGAAGAATAAACAAAATTTGAAAAAGGCTAGTGCAGATATGAAAAATAAGTTTAGCCCTTATGCCCGCCCAGGACCCACTGCACCCAGTACATCCTCATCCAAATACCCTCCTGGAAGTAGCTCTTCTCCACGTTATTTAAACTATCGGCGAGGGGAGAGGAACGTCAGAATGAAAATGGACAAGGACAAGACCCTGTACAGATCGAAGAAACACTCGAATTATCGGAACCAATCCAGGAAGAATTAGTCCCGGTAAATACAAAATATGCCGCTTGTTTATCACGCTATATTGCTGCGTGGCAAGAAATAACAAGTGATAAAATTGTTCTACAGTGGATTCAGGGTATTAAACTAAAATTAATTAAGGATCCCAGTCAAAAATTCTTTCCTCCAGAACAATTTCTGACACAAACTTAAAGTTATTTAAAAAATCATTAGCAGAACTATTAGAAATTGGTGCAATTTCGAAATGCTCTTATATTAGAGGTGAATTTCTATCGCCGTTTTTTCTTGCCACAAAGCCGAATGGAAAAAGAGATTTATTTTGAATTTAAAATCGTTAAATAAATATATTTTTGCCCCTCATTTTAAACTCGAAGACTCCAGAACAGTCCAAAAACTTCTTACAAAAAATTGTTATGTTACAAAAATAGATTTGAAGGATGCTTATTTCTTACTACCTATTCATAAAAAAATTTAAAAAGTATTTGAGATTTATATTGGAAGGTCAAAGATATGAGTTTAATTGCCTTCCATTTGGCCTTAATATTGCCCCTTATATTTTTACTAAAATTATGAAACAAGTAGCTAAATACTTACGCCTTAAAAAGGTCTTGTTAGTAATATATTTAGATGATATCTTAATTATAGCTAAGAACAGAAATGAATGTGAAATTAATACCAAGCTTACAATTACCGTTTTAACCAAACTCGGATTTCTAATTAACAAAGAAAAGAGTCAGATTGTACCTTCACATGAAATAACTTATCTGGGTTTTAATTATGACCTAAATAAAATGACACTTTCCTTACCAATTAAGAAACAAAAGTTAGTGAAAAAGTTAATTTCAAAAACATTAATAAAATCAAAGCTTAAAATTAGGGAATTTGCAAGAATAATTGGAATTCTGGTAGCAGCATTAAAAACAAAATATACACTTTAATTGAAATACAAGAAGCAAAATAAATAATTAACATTGTCCTCCGCAGCCAGAATAATCATTTGTAAGCAAAATAGTTTCTAAATCACATAACCTATAACCAAAAAGGGTTCGTGAAGCCGTCTCCTGCAGCTCCGTCGTGCGCAAAAGCAAAAAAAGCGTGAAAGCGGTAGCCCGAAGCTCATTTGGAGTAAAATCAATGTGTGAGTTGTCAAAATATAGATTGAAAAGAAAACTATCAAAAATTACTTATTGCTTTGGAAAAGTAACTAACAAGTTATTGCATATAACTTTTTACCATCTTCCATTTATACTTCTAAAAGAAGGCTCCTTTATTGAGTGTTACGTACCTACTTGTACGGAATGTTAGATTAGGACAAAGACTGAAATGGAGATTAGCAAACTACATTAAAATATTACTTAAGGTAAGTAAACTAAAGTAAACTCATACCTATTTAGAAAAAACATTTATGGTAAATTTCTTTTAGTTCAAAAAGGTAATATTTTAAAAAATATTTGTCTTATTTATGCAAATTGGGTAATCGTCTCGAAAGTTGGAGCAACCCCCATTTTGACCAAATTTGATATACAGGGGCACAGAACTAATAAAAAAGGGGCTGGTTATTTTTTTTTTTGCTGCTTAATTAAATAGTATGTTCTAACTTACTGTTATATTAAGAATTTTGTGCAAAAGACGGGGAATATAGTGAGAATAGGAATGTTTTTGATATTGGGCAAAATCATAGTTGCTCCCTTTCAAGAGAATTACTATAAATTGTCAGTACATATCGGTAATTATTATTAGTTGAAATAAATAGGTACCCAAAGATAGCAAAACACATTTGTTACTTGCATGATTTTAAACAAAGAGTACCTAAATTATCAAAACCTTTATTGCTAGTTGTTTTCTTTTTCATTTAATAATAATAATTTTATTTGTAGGACTCTAGAAGACTATGAATATCCCTTAGGACCATTCCAGAAGTCAAAATTGCATAATAGTTCAAGAATCATATCAAATGATCGATAATAATCAAAATAATAATGCCCAACATGACTCACACATAAATTACCAAGCTTTTGTAATTTGTAAAAATAATAAAAACAATCAATATTATTTTTTTGCCTTTATTTTAATTCTTAGGTTTACAATAAAAAAAGTACATTTGAGTATATAAACGTTGTTTTTATAAACACTAAGTTTTTGTCCTTGAATATTTTTGCAGATAAGCTCTTAAAAATACTCCCAGTTTATATAAAATATATTTCCTAAATAATACACCAGCTTGAAAAATCAATTAAATCCAGACACTTTCTAGTGTTTTCCGTATAGTACAAATAATTTTACAATCTGGCAGTAACCTAAAAATAAAAATACAAATTTCAGGTTTAAATAAGCAAACGTAGGTTTTTCTAAACATTAATACGAGTTTAATGAGAATTATTTTAACTTTTAGCATTAGCAGGGTTAACTTAGGACATTGTAGAGTATATAAATTATAAAAGAAAGATTAAAAGCCATTAAGTAAAAGAGAATATTGCTCCTATGAAAAGATCATTGGTTTAGGTTAGGTTTAGTTACGTAAGGGTTTTCGAGCTGTGAACTGGTAAAAGGAAGAAGAGACACGAATACAAAAAGTAAAATTGAATATCTTTTTAAAGAAACTGGGACGGTATCTCATGGATAATTGAAATAATTTTATGAAAATATTAGTATACATTTAATGCAAATTTTACTCACAGTTGCTTTTGTTCTTCCATTAAAAAGAGCAATGAAATAATACCTTTCCATATTCAAGTGCACTCATTTTAAAATTAACAATAGACAAGTTATTAATCAGTGTTTAGGCAAAATTTTATGGGGTATTTTTGTAGGACCTTCTTTGTCTGTTATCTAAACATGGTCTTAAGTTTTGATGCATTTCATGGGGTTCCTGGGTTAGTTGCCTTGTCATTAAAGGACTATATGTTTCTTGCAATCTCTTTTAGAAGCTAAAAATATCAAAATTTTTAAAGGGAAACAAATATAAATATAAGACATTTAAACTCACCTTTTTTCTACCTTACTTGATGCCTCATATTTAGACAAAGAAAACTATCACTAGGTAATAAACCAAAGCATTTTCAATACGTTGTTTACAGTGGAAAACATCATTTTCAACAAATTTAATATTTTTCATAAAACGGTAATAAAATTTTCTAACCTATATCTTTGGTGTATTGTGGGTTAGCTACCTACTGACTGATGGCCTAGTTTACACCGCAAAGATCTTTGGATTCTTTTAAATGAGTTTTAACTTTAGTAATAAAATCAAAATTGGGTATCAAACTTTACTATTTATGAGTTTGCATAGAATGAAAAGTATGCTTGACTTTGACAAATCTGTCATATTTTAAATTTTAATGCGGTGTTGTGCGCCAATTTGTGAAGTTGGCTATGCACGAACGAAAACCTTTTGTTTTCATAAGAGCCTAGAGGAAATAAAGAAAAACTAATAAAACGCAAACAAAAAGGCGCTTATGAATAGTGGAATTCTGGTAGCCCCAGCTCCAACTATTCCTCATTGTCGGCATCACATAAAAATATTAGAGCGAATAAAGTTTAAAGCTCTAAAAGGGAAAACATATAATGATAAAATGCCAATCTCTAACGAAATTATAAAACATTTTACTTGGTTTTTACATAATTTAAATTGCGCTGAAGAGATTAAACCTAAAAAGTTTTCCCTAGAAATTTTTTCAGATGCGTCTCCTTCTGGCTGGGGTGCTAATTGTAAGGGTAAAAATTGTCAAGGGTTCTGGAACCCATCAGATAGGCAAAAGCATATTAATTACCTTGAAATAAAAGCTGCCTTTTATGGATTAAAATCTTTCACCAAATCAAAAGAAAACATTCGAGTTTTACTTAGAATTGACAACAAAACTGCAATAGCTTGCATAAATCGGGGAGGGAGCGTAAAGTATCGTAATCTAAGTAAAATAACTTATAATCTCTTAAGTTGGTGCGAACGTAAACAAATAACACTTTTTGCTTCGTATATTTCTTCTAAAGAAAATAAACAAGCCGACGAGGGATCAAGGCAAACATTTATCGGAACAGAATATGAGTTAAATAGACAGGCATTTCAAAAAATAATCAGGGCGTTTGGTAAACCAGAAATAGACCTTTTTGCGACAAATTTAAATACTAAATGCAAGAGATATATTTCCTGGTTTCCCGATCCAAATTCCATATCAGTAGATGCCTTTACTTTTTCTTGGGAAAAGGAATACTTTTACGCTTTCCCTCCCTTCTCTATGATATCCAAAACCTTGGATAAAATTATTCAGGACAAAGCTACCGGAATATTGGTTGTTCCTGCGTGGCCATCACAGCCCTGGTACCCCTTATTTATAACGTTATTACTTGACAAACCGTTAATTTTTAAACCTAATGAAAATTTATTACTTTCCCCTTTTAGAGAACCGCATCCCCTTCATACGAAAATTTCCCTGGTGGTAGGGAGATTGTCCGGACTGCGTTCCTAAGAAGACAAATATCCTGCCGTGCAATCCCGGTAATGTTCGCATCTATATCAGAAAGTACATGGAAACAATACAATACCTGTCTTCATAAATATTGGTTTTTTTGTAAGAGCCAACCGAACTGTAACGTATATAACTTTGACTTAAACATATATCTTGAATTTTTGGTAAGCGAAATAAATAAAGGTGGCTCTTACGCAACAATAAACACATATAGGTCAGCACTAAATTTCATGTTTTCTCCCAGCAATGGTGAAGAAAAAATCATAAAAAGATTTATTAAAGGAATTTACAATTTAAAGCCCCCTAAACCCAAATACGATGTTACTTGGAATGTAGAACCGGTATTAAACTACTTAGCTTCTCTCTACCCCTTAGAATCCTTATCTCTTGAGAAACTAACAATAAAAACGATAACGCTTATGGCATTGACCTCAGCTCATCGAATTCAAACCTTAAGCAAAATCACCATTAATAATATTGTTCATTTTACCGAAAAAATTGAAATTAAAATAGCAGAAAAAATAAAAACATCGGCACCCTACAAAAATCAACCTATTTTAACATTTCCATATTTTCAAAAAACCGGAATTATGTGTAGCATCTACCCTAAAACATTATATTAAAGTCACCGCTCTTATTCGTTCAAATTACAATTCTCTATTTTTAACACACAAAAAACCAAACCATCCGGCAACAACGCAAACCTTGAGCAGATGGATCAAGTTGGCATTAAAAAATAGCGGCATAGATGTAAATATTTTTACGGGATATAGCGTAAGACATGCGGCTACATCAGCGGTTTTCAAATCAGGGGTCAACATAAACATCATTAAACAAACAGCGGGCTGGAGTCCGAATTCAGATGTTTTCTTTAGATTTTATAATCGACCGTTAGGCACGTCTAATGACATTTTTGCTAATACGATATTAAATTTAGGTTTAAGAGAGGAAAATAAATAACATATGTTATTACTATAAGTAATTGATAAAATCATAGAATTAGACATATACATATTTACTTATTTTGCTATTTTAGGTATAGGCATATTATTAACCTATAATGAATTAAGTTACTTTATAATGGTACTTACTTGTAAATTTATTTTTACTATTACCATTATTTCCTTTTTGTATTCAGTTTGATTGAATTAAATGTTCAGTTTAATAATTGCCACAATTTTATTTTTAATTGGTAATCAGCTGCTGCAAAATTGCATCCTCCATAGCTTTAAACGACTACAACGTAATCATATCGGAAGACAAGCGAAGGAAAATTTAAAGATTAATCGAATACCATACTTACCTGTATGAAGATTAATCGTAATTTTCCGAGCTTGTCTTCCGATATGATTACAACCCACCCACTGAACCACCCTTGGAGGGCAATGAGGGCAATTTTGCATAAAAACAGAATGACGATGCGTGAGTCAGGCCGAAGGGGCGATAAAAAATTGTTTTGCTTTGTATGCGTATCGATGGATATGGCAATCCAGAAACTACAACGTAATCATATCGGAAGACAAGCTCGGAAAATTACGATTAATCTTCATACAGGTAAGTATGGTATTCGATTAATCTTTAAATTA